>CAJPEX010000504.1:65664-98319 GCA_905338405.1 Notodromas monacha
TCCACGGTTTTTTTTTTTTTTTTCTTTAAATCGACACGGAAGTTTCTGCTTGGAAATCGAGCTTCGTACGTGGATGCTGCTGTATCGAATCATTTCCAATCGAACGATTTACGGGACTATAGATGCTTTACAAATCTTGCTGATTTTATTTTTCGGAGTTGATTCGCCGTTAGACGATGCGATTATTCCCCACTGTGGGTGATTCGGAATATTATTCGAATTTTTTAAAAAATATGACCGGTGTTTTTCAGGATTCGTTTGCTGGTGATATGTACGAAATGCTAGCGAGAGAATCTGAAGTTGCTCAATTGATAATCCAGTTGTCCAGGGAGCAGAAGAAGTATCACGAAATGTCTTTGCGATCGTTGCAAGATATGCTTCCGGAACTTGAATCCAGCATCAGTAAGGGACATTAATTGCCTTCAGTACGTAGCCAGGCTAATGATTGTGGATCAATGCAACGTTTTGTATTTCAGAAGAGAATCCTAGTCAGCGCGCTTGGGGCACGTCGTTGAACGAGCACTTGCGTGTTACGGGTCGGGAAATTGCTCTTCCGCTCGAATTTTGTGTCCGTGCCTTGCTGAGAAACGCCATGAAAGAAGAAGGTCTCTTCAGAATCGCTGGGAGTAAGTGATTGCCGAGGAATGTCTTTATCTACGCTTTCGATACAATACACACCTGAAGTGTTGCATAGTACAGTATAAAGCCCCGCGTTACTCCGATGAAGGACAAAGTAGGAACGAACGGCTTCTTTTCGATGAACAAAAAATTCCATGTTATCTCATTTCAACGTGTAAAATTTGTGTAATGCTGCCGAGAGCTTTTTTCTTGTGAGGTATTCGTTAATTTTTACTTTCAAATTTTGGGAATCTTATGAGTGGCGCCCAAATGAGTCTTTGAAAAATTGGTACATGTATAAAAGCTATTGCTCATGGTAGAATTGAACTGTTCAGCAGTTTTTCCTACCACATGGGGACTTTCCACAACGTTTTTTTCTTCGATGATTTTCTCTGAATGACGATTATTCTGTTGGTTCCATGTGGGGTCTCCCCATGCTATCTGGGTTCTCTAAAATGAATGTCTGCCTGGTTCCTTGAATTTCGTTGTAGAGGGAGTGTATATATGTGGAAAACCATGTCAAATGCAATTAATGACGCATACAAAGAACCAATTCCTCGTAGAAATTAGGTTCGTAGTTCGAGGTATGTAATACTGTGCCGTGTTTCGAAAAACCCGTGCTTTCGATTCGAAAATTGACATTCCTCTCTATTCAAATGCTCTACAAACCCTCTTTTCAAGAATTTTCTGACGAATATCGCTTGAATATCTGATCTGATTTTTTTCATATTCTTAGCCTAACCAAGTTTTAGCGATCTTCAACTGACTTCCGTGGCTTAAAATATCTTCCGATAGCCGGATGAAACGTGGAGAGCTCAACGTAAAGTTTCTGATTTAAGAATAAAGCATACGAAGAGTTCATGCGGGCGACATCTGTATAGCAGAAAAAACACAATTTGAGGAAATCGAGGAGTAAAGGAATCTGTATAAGTCATAGATAAAAAATGATGTGTTGTATTTTTTCTATTGCGAAGCCAAGAAACAAATTATTCCAAGATTGACACCGTTTTATGCCATGAGGCATTCTTCCGTTGATGTGGCTAAATGAAGTGTTTCTTCACAGGCAGTTCGAAGGTACGACGGCTCCGCAGCGCCTTAGACATTAGCGTGACGGATATTCCAGAGCTTAACGATCCACACGTGTTCGCCTCCGCGTTGAAGTCGTACCTGAGGGAGCTACCAGAGCCTTTAATGACCTACAATTTGTACAGAGATTGGCTGAAAGTTCTCGAGTAAGTGGATCTTCTCGAATGTTCGGTAATTTCGCGTTTTATAAATCTCTGTGTTCGTTCTCCTTTTGTGTCAGCGTGAAAGAGGAAGCTGAGAAAGTTGCGCAGATCAAGAAGTTGGTTGAAAGGCTGCCGGAATCTCACAGAATGAACTTGCGTTACCTGATGAAATTCCTCGCTCACCTCTGTCAAGGTCAAGAGGTGAACAAAATGAGCAGTCAAAACGTGGCGATCGTCATGGCCCCGAACCTGATGTGGTCCCCTTCAGACGGAACCAGTAATACCATGACGTAAGCGCAATTTTATAAATGTTTTTCCCAACTCCAAAATCGTGACCTCCGTTTTTTTTTTCCATAGAATGAACATGAACGAAAATGGAATCGTTTGCTCGGTAGTGGACACAATGCTGATGCATTGCAATGAAATCTTCCCCGGTGGTATGTCATTTGCGCAATGTTTTACTGAGGCCGATTGAATTTAATTTGTCAATTGCAGATGAAAACTTCAAGCGTACCAATCTACCCGATTACGAATGTTCGTCGGAAGCAGAGGAAAGCTCTCAGTCGCTTGGCCATAGGCGTAACGTGAGCAACGAAGGCGTTGTTGACGATTCGACTCAGTCTTCGGGTACTAGTCATAGGTTAGTTATTTGAAGCCGACTCCTTATTGTTTCGGGTATGAGTATACACATCCACGTGACAGCGATGAAATATAAGCTCGAGATATTTCAAGTACATTTTTTCATAATTTTAAATGTATTGCGAATTTGTTGAAAGATTCTTGAATGTATCTGTGATCTGATGAAGTTTTACCTGTACAGTATTCATTTCCGGTATTTTGCTGTGAGGTTTAAAAATTATTTGTGTTGAAGTACAGTACTGTATATATTTTCTTGAAAGTGGAGAAGAATCGATCATGGTATGCTCTTGCATGTTGAACTATGCCACAGTAGTAAAACTTGATGAGGAACACCGATTCTTTTGAAATTCAAATTACTCCGAGAAGGATACAGTAATTGCGTTTGTGACTGATGGAGATACTTAGTATACTAATTTTTCCTTGTCATGGGAAAAAAACAGTCAAGTATTTTATACCATACCCCATTAAAAACGTACCCCATTGGGTTTTTTCGGCGAAACCGATATGAAACGTGCTAGGAACCGTTGATTGCAATTTTTTTCAAGAGTTATACTGTACAGTCATACGAACAAGAAGAATTGCAGAAAATTATAGTTGGTGATATTCTAGGCCTCAAATTGCCTCTTGAATGTATTGACGGGATGTTGAACTTTGAGGCCAGGGTTTATTCGTCCTATTAGTCTTTCACTTCCTTTCAAGAAACATCAAGTTACTGTACATTTGTATTGCTCTTCTGTTTTCTAGTGTGTCATTAAAATAATACCCAAAAAGCCTCCAGAACATTCGAGTTAGGGAGGTTCTCAATGCATTGTTTCTAAGGAAAATCTGACCGGGACTTTAAAAAAAATCGATATAGGGGTGTATTTGACTTAAAAAGAGGTTCGTGTTGTTCAGAGAACTGTATTTTTTGCCTAAAAATTGTCTTGACATTATTTGTGTTCACCCTAGTCCGACGATGCCGCCAGCTAGTCCTCGGCAAGGTGTGCGAAGGAAGAATAGAAACGCGCCAGTTCCACCAAGGCCACAAAAGCCTCCACCTCCGAAGCCAGGTGCAACAGCAACCACTTACTCGCCCGTGGCAGCCATTACTTCCGCAATGACTTCCGCAGCGATGACGCCTGTCACTTTGCAGCATTTAGCGAGTGCTGCGAATGACACTCCGAGTCCCAAACAAGATCCAGTGCATATTGCTGCTGAACACGTGCGAAATGAAGTGGCGGCTGTCGGCGAAGACGAGAAGAAGCTAGAGTCGAGTGTTGAAGATGAAGATGATGATGTGGTTGTCGTGCAGATGCGACGTCATGATATCGGTGAGCTGAGAGTCTCACTGAAACTAACGAGTAATCATTTTAACTGTGTGTTACAGTGTTAATTATAGGAGTTTTTCTGTTTTCGAAACAGGGGGAAATTATTTCCATCGTGGATAAAAAATTAAAAGAAAATGTTTAATGTGAAAACAGCAGGAAACATAGCTTTATGGAAGAATTATCATCGAAAACTAATGGGAATCCATCAAAAATTGGTTCAATCTTTCGAAACCGAAGGAAACAGAGGTTTTATAAGCTTTCACTTCGAACCAGTGTTAATAGCGTATTTTCACTCGATTCCCGATTTACATCGAAGGAGTTGACGTTATTAGCTATGTGGAAGACTTGCCCCTTTTCATTGAGGATTTGAGAACGATGCGTGAGAAGCTTTTTCAACTGATTATCTTCTTCTTGAAATTGTCAAGTTTAAAAGTCTTGAACTCGTCGAAATTTGATTGTCTTCCGAAATCATCGACGTTGATTCGATTTTTTTAGGATTTGAGGCGTTGTTGGAGGCGACAAAACCGGATGCGGATACACCTGTCACTGCGACGACAAGCAAACCGATTATTGCTAAACAGAAACCCGAGTTACCGGAGAGAGTGAATTCCGTATTAAGCAGCAGTTCTTCGATTAGCAGTCAAAGTAGGCCTGCTTCGAATTGTTCAATGTGGGAATCAGCAGAGCGTCCTGTTCCAGCTGAACGAAAACATGTCCGGCAAAGTTCTGGACCCATCGGTACATGTTAATTCATTTAAAACTTTCCTTGAGAATTTTATTTTCAACGTACAGTAGTTCCAAATTTTCTCGCTGGGAAAACTTTCAACAGTCGTCAATTTTCTATGGTGTAATTTTAGTCCAAGGTTTTAACTATGAGAATCTTTAAAGTTGAACTTGTCCTGATGAGTCAAACTAACAAGTAATCAATCACTTGTATTTACTCGTTTCCAGAGCTTCCGGTTATTCGCCCAAAGCCTGCTATTCCAGGAAGGCCGACTGTCCTGAAGAGGAATAGCATGCTCGAGAAAGGAACGCGAGTTTTGCCAGTTCGAGGGCAAACAGGGGTTACAGTTGATGATTCGGAGGTTGGGATGACTTCGACTAACGCTTCAAAAAATGGGGGCGTTAAAACTGATGGTATGTGCGAATACAGACTTAGAGTGAAACCAGTACTGTGGACCAGATAAAATGTATTCTTGAGCAGTAAAATCTACTGAAGTGTTCTATTTCTATATAATGTAAATTTATATGCAGGGGAAATGTCTCTACAACAAAAGTCAAAGGACCAGAAAGCAAATCGTTATAGAGAACCCTATGCTATAACATGGGGAAGGAACCCTAGGCCTATGGGACCAAAACATGGCATGCAGAGAAAGTGGGCACTCTGTTGAGAGTGTCCACGTGTACAATATAAATATTGTACCTGACAGACTAGTTTGTGCAGGACGCAGTTCTCGATGGTTTTCCACTTCATCGTATATCAAAATAACCCTATTTCTTTCGAATTCTTTTGTGAACGGAATTCCCTTTAATAAAATTACATTCGCTTCTGAGGATATTTGAGGCTTCTTTTTTGACGCGAAGTTAGATGCGAAAATATGGTGAAGATCGCTGCTAATCTTGGCAAAATTTAATTGCAGCGCTGGGCCAGAGCAGGTTCTGTCACTTTGTGGAAAGTATCACCGTGCTACGGTGCATTCCCTTGCGGAGAATTATGAAATACCATGGAATCTGAAGTAACGCGTTGATGGAAGGATAATTGATTTTATTGTGACCCATGTGTAATGTTTTTAATTATTCATGCTCGCAAGTCATAATCATTTTTAAAATGTTGGGACAGGGAAGAGCCAAGACAATACTGACCAATGAATTTGATCATCAGAACTGCTCGTCTGTAGATATAGGTAATGTCGATTCGTGAAAGGGGGAAATAGGTAATGCGCGCAGAAATCGGGCACCTTTCAGATGCCCAGTCACGAAGCGTACAGTATTATATAATTTTTCTCTCCTATAATTAGGCGGACTGCAAAAGGCTGAAGTGGTGACGTCAAATTCTCCTCCACCACCTGCTTTACCAGTGAAGACGCGAGCTGCATTCTCTTCCCGAACTGAGATCAAGTCCGATTCCGTAGCTCCTAATCTGGATTCGCCGCCATCTGAAGCATCACATGAGCTCTGTAAGATATTTCTTCATTTACTCCATTCGTTCTTTTATTTTTCGTTTACAAAATCTGTTCGCATAGAATTCACCTAAAAATTGATAATTGCATGCTGAAGTGGATTGAGTTATATCCGAGATATTTCAACTGTGTTGTGATTGATCTGGATGAGATACTCACTCTTTAGAAGTATCAACTGTGTTGAATTCAGACTACTTAAGGTGTGGTTGTTTTCGGTTCTGTTCGTGACAGATACTATTCCTGAGGCACGAATCAGTGAAGTTCTGGTGAGAAGCACTTGAGTTGTTGACGTAGCCGGCTTGTCAGATTGGATATTTATGCTTGTTTTACTGTACATAGGGGACTGGTTTCTGTGGTTCAACATTTTGTTGCCACAGTTTTTGATGGCTTTGTACAGTATATCAGAATATCGCTCTTTTTTGTGTGTGTGTTCATCTTTTTAATAATTTTTACTAACCCAAAAATAATTGATCGCGTTTAAACGATTCATTAGGCATTTGAAAAACAGCTATAGTTTTTTCTTTCTGGCCCTGTGATCCGAAGGATCGTTCGCAACATTTTCAATGCTTTGGCGCCTAGTTGCAAGAAAAAGAAAGATTCAGGTACCCTTTAATATTGAACTCGAAGGAAAACTGTTCCGATCGTATGATAGAAACCGGGAAAATTTTTGAGGGTCTGAAATTGTCCAATGCTTCATCGCTATTACTTGAGTAAATACTGTAATATAGTACCGTAATGACAATGCTAATGCATTTTTCCATGATTTAGATAGTAAACTCAACTCGGCACAGATTTACATCTGACTGCACCCAATGTAGAAGCTTTCTACCCACTGTGCAAAAACCTTCTCTTGTCAAGTTGCAAAGCTAAATTTGCTGGCATGTCGAAGCGATATTCGCCTTAATTTTTAGACGCGTGTGCGTTCGTATTAACGGTAATGAATTTTAATGTTGTATTGTATTAGTTTTGTGCTGTTGGAACGTGCGCCACTGAAATTTGTTTGACGGTTTTTGTAGTCTTCGATAGATTTTTATAAATGTCGTAGACCGGTCTTCATTTTGGAGACCAGAGTTCATTAGGTTTATTTCGTATCACTTGATGATAGCTTTTTGTTTTCCGTTCTGTGGAACTCTTCGAGTTTCTTTATTTCCCGTGTGATTCATTTTTGTTTTGCCTGTGTGTTCGGGGCGATGAAGCATTGATGTCGGAAATGGATGACGTAGAGGAAACCTCGAAGCGCAAGGGGTTTCAGCGGGCGCTGTTGAAGCGGATGAAAACTTGGTCCGGGCGGCCATCTTTCCTTACTCCAGTAGGGCAGAGGAGGATGTCGGAGAAATGTAACTAAAAAAAGCTTTGCTTTTGCCTGAGCTTCGTGTGCTTGGGAGAATCAGGCTTTATAGTGCTTGTCGTTCCTAACTTCAGGAAGATCGAAATTCAGTTTCGTTCGTGGGGATTTTCTGTTGTCGGCGGAATGATTCGTGTTCCGCTCCATGTCTTCCTCCGTGTTGCTGTACGAAGTTTTCCTCGTCAGATTTTCTGGGTTTCTCAACGAAAGTGTTCGCATCTTTTTCTTCTGCCTTGATGTCGTTCAGGGGATTTGGTTGAATCATTGTGATTTTGTCAAGACTGCACTCCTTCTTTCGGGAAGTTTCATCTACTTGTCCATGTTCACTCTCCATCGCCCGGGTGAACCGGAAAAAAAGTACTGCCTACTCATCTCTTATTTTTTGTATGATCGGAACCACCCCGTTGTAAATCAGGCAACTTTATGAAATTGTTTATTTATTGCTGGTTTATGGGCATTCGGTAATGGGAAAAGTACCCATGAATAAATCAGCCGTATGCTTCTGCACATTTGTATTTGCTTCCGCCGATCGTTTGGGATCCGGATATTCAGATCCTCTATTAAACGATGCTATAAAACTGTACTTAACAAGATGTTCGACATACTATTCAGAATTTAACACCTTGGAGCCTTTCTTCATTCCAATCTCGCATACGGAGTCATTTCAACTTGGAAAAACCCGAATTAAATCTGTTTTTGAAGAACATATTGAGAGGTGCAAGCCATTATTGATGAGAATGAATGTAGACATTTTCCTACATTAAAAATGTGTGATAAACCATCTCTTAACCTTTAATTATTAACAAAATCAAAATGCGGAGGCAAAACAGCAGATGAAATTCTGTTTTCCAATAATGGATGTCGTTCCTAGGCTGACTTGAAATCGTTATCATTCAAAGTTAAATGATTGATTGAATTTGAAGTGTTTTTCACCACGGTAGCTCGAACTTGTGAGGAGTTCTTCTTTCTAAAATCTGTTCGCAGTATTGTACATCACGTTTTTCCGGCCACTCCTATGCGGTCAAGTTGGTCAGTGTTTTGATGTGGTTCAGCCATTAATTCTGAGGATTCATTCAGGAAGTCCCCTATGCTCATTTTCGCATGTTGTGAAGATACTCTCTTTTATTTTTAGTGCGCATGAACATCTTAGTAGTTATTCCATTATGTTTCTTCCGTGTTCATCGATGTTTTCGTATGGGTTGCATTCCTTGATTAGAATTTTTCCGCATTGAATTGAATGATTACCGTATCATACTCAATGAGATTTGATTTTCTTTTTTTCTATACTTCTGCCTTTGAAATGGACCATGAACTCGGGGAAACATTCCAGCATCGCCCAGTACCGAGAGCGAGAGCCCGACGCTGAAGCCAAAACCGCCTCGTCCTGCTCCTCCCGCGCACATATCAAAGGAGCATTCGCAGTCTGATGGACACCTGAGAGACTAAGGAACTACTGAAGTTTATTTAGGGGTATTTTTGATTTTTTTTTTTTTTGCTTGAGTTTCATTTTTCTGCTTCGTGCGAAAGAGTGATGCGCAGTCGCTGGAATTCAACTACGTTAGCTTTGATGTTGAGAAGTTGCCCAAAGTCGAACGAGTGGACGTAGCTTTTTTTTTCTATCTCGCTTTGAGTTATTATAAGTGTCTTGACGTGGGGGAAATTCTGCGCGACTTAAAACCATGAGGAGAAGCAAACCCTTGCATACTTCAGCTCCACCTAGAGATCAATAACGTAAGTTTCCCGCTCGAGGTCATGGAATGGTTGTGCATTTTTCTGTAGCTCACTGATGGAGATGTGATATTTGCAATATGACCAATTGTTTTATACACGCTGGTACCTTTTAAAGTTTAATGGCGGAGAGCTTCAGGCCAGCGGGAAACAGTCTTCGCAATTTCGTGTCTGTGGGAAAATCGTCCCTTGAAGATGCCTCGAGTAAAGTATCGCTTTCTCTGAACAAAACGAGATGATCCTCGCGTCGTATAATCGAAAAGTTCCATACTTATCACTAAATGTCCAAGATTTCTTCTCCGAAACCGTCCGAGGGAGAGTTTTTTGACGATTATCGGGAAGGGCAGGAAAAAACGTGGGTTGAATTTTGAGGAATTTCCTGCTAAGCACGACGAACATTCCGTGTTCAGGTGTATGCTACTAATGTCTTTTTGATCGCTTCGGTGAGCTTTTGAAAACACCTCGGATGTTCGTTGCGTTATATTTTTTGAAAGCGCGTTTTGAAAATGGAAGGAATGGCTTTTGCAACCGTGCCTGGAAGCTGGCTGGCTAAGGTGCGCTGTTTTTTCGAGTAAGGTACGGTAATAAGTTGAAAGATATCTTTGTCGTATGTTTTAAAGGAAATTTTTGGGTATTTCGCGATGCACGTCGAAAAAAAAATCGGGAATGTCTTTTGGCTTTGTTTCATCTTGTGTCGCTCATCGCGTGAACCGCTGATCATTATTTTTTTTGCATATTGTTCGGAAGAAGAGCTCTTCTGCAGTTTTGAAGAAAAATGCGTTCTTTTTCTGAGTCGGTGCTTTGTTTTGCTGGATTTTCCCTGCAATTCCACATTAAACGCGGCAGTTGCAACAAAACTTTTGTTGTATGCCTCCAGTATTCCATTTGATTGATTACGCAACTTGTGTTGAATCGTGTGCTGGAAAACATCAGGTTGCCTGGAAGAATTAAACAAATCCTGATATTTCTTCGCGAATATTTATTCTATGCTTTCTTGATATTCCGTGTAGCAAGAATGTGAAGGATGAAATTAGATCTCGCTTTCAATAATATTTATGCGGCCCCAGTACACTTACCGTAATCCTATTTACTTGACCAGAAATATGAGATACAGTACTTACTTCACTAAGAAGAAAGTGCGCTTCATACACAAGTACAAAATTTTCCACAATAGCATTTAATCTTGGATCACACTACAAATAAATTACAATATATAGAAGAAAAGCAATCAATGGCATATTTTAGTGCATGAATTAATCAATCAGCTGTAATAATTCCGAAATTGTAAACATTTTGCGCTGTAAATCGGGGGTGTCTTGAGCGGGACAAGCTTTTACCCAATTTTTCAGCTCAAAAATTATGGTACACATGATGTGCAAGTATAGGCGTGGTACTTGGGGAAATGGGTACCGCAGTACTGTAATAGTTACACCCATGAATGTGTCCATGATCAATCACGTTGTGCGCATGCATGTGGGACTCGAGTGTGATGTACTATAATAATCATTGATTAACCTCTGGAAACGAAGTACTGTAAGTTCTTTCAAAAACTCATCAAAAGGTTTTTATTTGAATAAACGAATGTTTGAATGAAAACCTGGGACTCTGTGGGTGGTCAGGCCTGAAAGCATTGTTAAGACCAAAGCTCACTGCCAGCAGTGTTCAAAAAATATGCTTCGAGGGAAAAAATAGTCTTTGGTTTTGAAAATTTGCTGTGGAGCGCATGGAATTCATGAAATGGTAGTACGGTTTATTATTTTGGTGAACTGACAATAGTTCATAGAAACACATAACCTATACAGATGTAAATAGGTTCGCAGTTTTCAGGGGGGGGGGGGGGGGAGAGAAATTTGCGGCAGACGAGCTTCTATTCATAAGTATTCTCTTCACGCATAAGTTTGATTAAAAGTAGTATAAGCCACAGTCTTGTTTATCTTGCAAAATGTATGCTTCAAAATCAGGACATTTAGCGTATGTATAGACAAGTTTTATTTCATAGTTTTATTGTTTTTTTTCTGCTTTTTGTGCATAGCGTATTTCCAATGGAATGATGACGAGGAGAAGTCTACTGTATATTGATAGATTGATTTGACTGCATGTGTGGGACATGAGCTGAAAGATACCCTCTTTGAAGCATTGCAACTTCTGGAGAATATTGCGTATCCATTATAGATGCCCACAGTTTTTTAATTAAACGTTTCTGTAATATCTAAAGCCAATCACAGCTGACCTGAGCTCCTATATACTGTAATGAACATAGAACATGTATGAAATTAAATTTTCTTGGTACGCCATCTGAATGCTGTGAAATGCAATTCATTCATAAGCAATTCGATCATTTGGTAAGTCCTTTCAAATGTTCATTAGTTAATCTGAATCAATATATATAGGGAATCATACTTAAATTAAATACTGTTCTTGTTGTGTTTGCTTTGAAAGCAGGGTACTGAAATTTCCTTGTTCAATACCGCAAGATGGCAAACCTGCAGGACGGGTATATCAGACGTTTTTTGCTTTTGTGTAGCTGCACGACGTTCCACGTCATAGGGCAGCCAGACGCTCATTGAGCGAGTAGCGACATCTACCGAGCAGCATGGAATGCATATCGTTTGTTCTAACATCCCCACGAGGTTTAGCTTGGGGAAGGCGAGAGTGGAGCAATTGGACAGGACGGATGGAGACGCGAGCTGGAGAGGCACTTCGTTCTGAACTGTTGAACGATTGACTTGGTATTTTTTTTTCTGTGTTGGTGTTGCGGAACTGACGTCATAAACGGTACATTGTGGTGGGATAGCTGAGTCGAAGTCATTATTCGGGAAAATCATTTACTGCAGTCGCGCAAGTGCGTTTGGTCGTAGTGGTTGACGCAGTGATGACGGGAATAGCGATTTTCTGATGCTGATTGATCACAACTGCTTCTGCTGTATTTTGAATTCAAGTTATTTCGATGGACTTACATTTACGTTCTGATATTGTTAATTCGCCCAGGTGCATTGAAACTGGTTCTTAGAGTCGTTTCGGAAGAGTGTGAAGCAGTGAATGTCACTTCCCCCGTGTATAAATCGGAGGCCGTTTTAGATATTCATTGGTAAGCGGCTGCCGGGAGTCACGACGATGGGTCAGAAGAATAGTAAGCTGAAGCCAGAGGTTTTGGAAGATCTGCGAAGTAACACGGAGTTCACGGACGCTGAAATACAAGATTGGTATAAGGGTTTCTTGAAGGATTGCCCTAATGGCCATCTGAGTGTGGACGAATTTAAAAAAATCTACGGAAATTTTTTCCCGTACGGAGATGCTTCTAAATTCGCGGAACACGTCTTCCGTACATTCGATGCAAACGGCGATGGCACAATTGACTTCAGGGAGTTTTTGTGCGCCTTATCCGTCACCTCGCGGGGCAAGCTGGAGCAGAAGTTAAAATGGGCTTTTTCCATGTACGATCTGGACGGAAATGGATACATTTCTCGACAAGAGATGCTGGAAATCGTAACAGCAATTTATAAAATGGTCGGTTCGGTCATCAAGATGCCTGAAGATGAATCTACTCCTGAGAAGCGAACCGACAAAATATTCCGCCAAATGGATAAAAACAAAGATGGGAAGTTATCGTTGGACGAGTTTATAGAGGGAGCCAAAAGTGATCCCTCCATCGTTCGCCTCCTGCAGTGTGATCCCCAAGCATCAACGGAAAACTGAGATTCCGGTGTCGTTGGCGGAGAAAATTCGTTGGCCGAAGTAAGCGCTGAGTTGGAAATCGCGCTTCAGACATGACTTGGAAATCCTACCTGTGTTGTCACGTGTTTTCGGTGAAAACCTGGGGAAGTTCGTGCCGATTCCGTTTAAACTGCTTCTTCACGTGTGGTACGGTGTACGCGCATGAGATTTATGATGCCGCTATATTCATTTTACGAGCGACATTTTCCACTTGAAAATTTGTATTCCACATCCGAGTAAGTTAGCCTGCAAATCCCGTTCGTCGTTTCTACGAACTAATGGTGAGCTTGTTTTTGAAATCGGAGGTGAAAATCTTTGCCGCTCCTACGGTTACTGTGACTCATTCCGGAGCTTATTCGTGTGCTCCTTGTGGATATTGTTTTCCCCATTCCATCGCCTGTCCGCTTATATAATTTCAACTTACGTTTCTTTCCCGGTATGCAGTGCCAAAAGAACCAGCTTTCCCGTTTTGTTACCGAAGTGAAGAACGCTGAACACTTGTTTCCAGCGTGGTCCGGAGTTTGTTATTCACATTCCAGTCGCGCCTTTGATCGGTTTCCCGCTAGTTTGGTAGGGCCGATTGGACAATCACCGCATGAAGCTGCAAAAAAGCAGTACCCTGTAAATTTTGTTCGCTGCTATGACCCGCTATCGTCTCCGGACAAAAACTGTGATAAAAGACCTTCTGACCCTCAGCGCACAATTCAAATGCGTGTGTCAATGGATGGGGCTAATTTTCCTTTTTTCGAGTGCCCTCAGTTTTCAGTTTTTCATTACTGCAAATTTAAACGTAGGATTGCTTTGTGAACCACTCGATAAACCGTATTCACGCGAATATAAGACGCACTTTTTTTTTTAACCAGAAGACAGTGTGCGTCTTAGATTCACATGTATAATGTCAATTGATCAAGTGGTCGGAAATCTGAGCCCCTTAAGCCTGGATGATCTGGAATGAATGCCGAAAACTGACCATTGAAAGGGTCAATGCACTGAGTTTTATTATTGTGATTTTAAAATTTGTCCGCGTTGTTTAGTTGACTTAAGAGAAGTTATAACGAAACAAGTGACGGTTCATCCTTAGGTTTGCATGCAAACTATTCCCAATTTGAAATACTGAAATCTTAAGATTCGTCTCCGAATTTATGCGTCTTATATTCGCGTAAATATGGTAGTTATCCCACTCATATTTGCCATAGTGATGCGTGTACTCTTGCTTTTATACCAATTGTTGCCTTGAGAAAAACGTATTTATGTATTCACTCTCCTGTCACCCGTGATGTTTTTAGGTGTTGGTCGCTAAATCCGTTTCCGTCGCCGTCGCTTTGTTTTCAATATATCTCGAAATCTGGAAGCTACGCAGAAATTCTCACCAACTTTAAATAAGTCGCCGAATTCAAGTTGCGCAGAACTTTTGAAGTCTTTTTGCTGCTGTTTTTATGAGCGTACTGAATTTTGATTTCGAAGAGTGTGGTTTTAGAAATCTTCATCGGTGTTGATTTTTGTCTGAGTATGGAACCTATTTCTAAATTTTTCGTATGATGAATGAATTGTTCGTGTCGACGGCGATTTAATTTAAAACGTGCCTTGTGCTATTTCTGTTGATGAAGATGTTTGAAACGATCATCATTCGATCTTATTACGATATTTTTCATTTTCTTCTGAACTGGAAATACGTCGATATGGGGGTGAGATGCGCGATTAGTTACTTCGTGGTTGACGTTCTCTGGTGTCTGGACTTCGGTTGAATTGTGACTGTCCACTGGAAGCATCATGGGACGAAACGTCATCAAGTGTCTTGGTTTTGTTTTATCAATTTAAAAATTCTCGAAAATTTCTAAGTGTTCGTGAGGAGTCTAGTCGCAACTGGGGTTACTAAAACATCGCGCCGTGATGTGGGTGGAAGTCGTACACGAATATCGGTCTTGCTTGCTTTTTTTTCTCTATCACTCAAAGCTGTCGGGTTATGAGTATGTTTGCTGGAATGATCGGAATTAAATTTTCTTTCGCAAGCTCGCTGTGGAAAGTGCTGTATTTTTGTGAAACAAGGCCGTTATTGATTCTGGTGTCGATCGCTCTCTCAATGGTTGATTTTTTTCGTTCTTTTGCGGAAATCTTAATTTTGCTCGATTTTGAATAAGTGTAGTGGAATATTCGGGAGTGTGCGTAGGAAATGCTCTTGTGCTTGTCCTGCGTGCATGAGATTGTTCGTTGTTTTTTTTTTCTTTCCCAGCTGCCTTTTTTCCTGGATTGAGCGATGCGGTTGATGGGAACGAAAAAAATACAGGTTTCAGTTCTTGTTTTATAATTTCAAAGTGCTGGTTTGTATCGGCTTGTTTTTGCGAGCTCGCAAATCCTTCCGTGTCGGCACAGTTAAATTTATTGAGAAATCTCGCTGCAATTGATTTGCTTGGAGGTTTTGTCGGAATTTGTATGCGTTTAGCTTTAGGTGTCACCCAATTTTTTTGTGTTGCAATGAAATCAGACGAGTTATGAGTGGGGGTTTGACGCTGAGAACGTGAATCCCGAGTAGTCATGCAGGGGGATTCATTTGCGAGGTGATTCCGGGGAAAATTCAGATTAGGATGAGTTGGGAACAATTCATGGAATTTGCAGCGAAGGAAGTTGTGACTGAATTAGGGAAGAAATATTAGAATCAAGAAGAAGAAATCTACTTGTTGAAGTAAGTTAACTTCTTGTCTGTTGGAGATGAATCTGTTCCAACAATAGAGGAATTCATATTTCTCTTGAGATCGGCTAATTCGTTTTTCATCATCTCCCCTGGCGCGGAAGATGCCACCTATATCAATGACGCGACTTTAGCTGAGATAAATTTATATTTTGTTTACAGCTGTTTAGTTCACGAGCTCTTCTACTATAGTCTCCGTATAGAACAGAACACATAAGAATAAGTGACGACTGAAATTTCAGTTGTACAGCAGTGAATATTTTTTCCGACAAAACTCCAGGTAGATCCTGTCTTGGTTCATCTTTCAATTTGGAATTCGCGTGATCTGTCTGTGGCTCTGTTTTGTTTTCTACAGGTAGCTCTTGGAGCATTCTCATAAATTTATTGTATTTTGTGGATTTACGTGATGTCGGGAAACAAGGGGAAAGACGCGTCGGAAATTTTCTATTTCTATTTCCTCATAGTCGGCACACCACTCGGTCTTCTCTGGGTCTGGCTCGTGATTTTTCCGTCGGTTTTTCATTCTTGGACTGAAGCTGCCCCGCATTACATCTTGATGGCTTATTGTGCCTTCTCCTTTGGTTGGAATTGGTGGAAGACGTGTGCACTTGGACCAGGGCACATTGTTGGCGGTGCTGAGATCACGGGTATTTACTGTTTTCTTTTCTCATTATTATCGTCGATTCGTTCACGTATCACAAACTTTTGTTATGAGTTTGTTTCGTACCTGAGAGCGTGCAAGGACTCGTTGAAAACTTTGGTGATGTTGTGAGATGCGATATTTTGGTGCAGTCGAACCTCTTTGAGTCGAACTTCAGGGGACCAGCAGAAAGTTCCAGTTAGGGAAAAGTGCATTTTAGTTGAGGGAAAACAAGAGGAATTGCAGGAAATTATAAAAGACAATCTTTCTGGGCCTTAAAGTGCTTCTTGAATGAGTTGACAGGAAGATGAAGTCGTAGGTTAGGATTCATTCGCCTAATTATTCATTCACTTCCTTCCAAAACTTATCAAGTTATGCTGTATTTGTATTGCTTTTCTCTTTGCTTTGTCAAAAGAATAACCAAAAGGCCTATAGAAAATTCGAGTGAAGGAGTTTTGAAGGGGAAAGCCTTGGGAGTTGAGGAGGTTTTCAATGTACTGTTTCAAAGGAAATTCAGACAGCGACTCCTAAATATTGTAATTGACATTGCGAGGTATTCAACATAAGAGAGGTTTGAGTTATTGAGGTTCAACTGTAACATGTTCAGGCGAGGTTCCTGAGATCTAAGCCCTAAAAAGCTGTGAGTACTTTGAATAATCCATGATAGAAATGAGTGAACGAAATGCGCTTTAAAGGAACGTGTTCAATTCTGTCCTTTCCGTATGAGCATGACATAAATGTACGGTACTGTACTTTAGTTTTCCTTGTTTTTGGTCAGTTATGATGCCTGTAATGTCGTAGTTTTCCGCGTGCCGTCCATTCATGAGTGGGTGCGTATGCTTTGTTGAAAGATAATCACTTGACATACTGTCGTAAATTTGCCAATTGAAAACTACGTCTTCGCAGCCGAACTCAGATGCCTCAATTGCAGGAGTCTGTATCAGAATAATAAGTCTTTTATTATCCTGCATCGCTTTTCTTCTTTGAAGTCTGAAGAAATCATCCGATAAAAGCTCAGCCAAGAAATTAATGGTGCATTTTAGGTCATAAATTTTGGCTTTACAGGTTCTGACTTCTTTATGCATAAAAATAAGAGAAAGGCTGCACCTTTTTTCGCGTGGTTGATGTATAATTGCGATATTCCACGCTAGATTGCCCATCATGAAGGCGTTTTTGTGCTGCGTTTTGGGTACTTGAAAAACGCCAAAGGAAGTCCAACTGCACGTGTTTTTCGTAATTGCGAAATTGTGTTTGTGAAGAAATATAGGAGATGATTCCCTGAAATTTTAAGATCGATTCATATTTCGTTGATTTAATGTTTTTTTTTAGGAAAGGACGATAAAACCTGGTGTGAAGTGTGCCAGTGCATCAAACCCGAAAGATCGCATCATTGTGCCAAATGCGGAGTTTGCGTTCTTCAGCGAGATCATCACTGCGGATATTTGAGTATGAACCGACTTTTTTTTTTCTCCAAAAGCGTCCACGGTTGCCTGGGAAATGTGCTGTGTATATCGATGTCTCCTGACGATGCCTTGCTTTGTCCGGTGACGTCGATTGCGTTGTGTTGTTCGTAAAACGTGCTCGCATTAGGCCTTGCGTTGCTTCACTCATGCTTCATCTTTGGTGAGTTCTTTGCTTGTTGAAAATTGTTGGGAATGTGCTTGTAATGCTCATCAGTGAAAGTAAGGGTTTACGAAAAATGGTTGGGTTTACGAAGTACCGTATTTACTTGAGTACCACGCGGAACAAAAAATGAGGTGTTCTTCCTAGTCGAGTACTTAATTTCAAGGGGCTTTTTTTTAATTGGATACTTTTCTTCCCACTTTCAAGTTCATTTCGAATTTCTCTATTTTTCTGATACGTACTATCATTTGTATGGAACAATACTATCATTTCTATGGAACAATACTATCATTTGTATGGAACAATACTATCATTTGTAGGGAACAAAATATTTTCACTGAATGCAATTTTTGATAGGGCTCCAATTCAGATTTTTAACCAGCACAGTTTTTAAAATACAGTAGGAACTGCGAACGCGGGCGCATCTATTATGGATAAGATTTTCCCTCATTTTTGCCGAAAATCGTAGATGCTCGTCTTACTCCAGGGCGTGTGGTACTCGAGTAAATACGGTATGTGCCAGGGTGTTCCAAAAGTTCTGGTGAAGTTGAAATCGAAAAGTTTGTTCATTTCAGATCTTGTGCAAAATTGGACGCATGAATGCAAGAAAATCGGACTTAATTCTCCGAAAATAACTTAGAACCCTCTCTGAAGGATAGAACAATTTTATATTGATCACCATTCTGGTAATACTGTATTCCATTTGGAACTAAAAGTATCGTCTGTGCTATTGTGACTTCGAGTGACATCTATCCACTCGGAGAGAATCTGAACCTTCTATTAGCGAGCGATGAAAAGCATCTTGCTTTGATATCTGAAATCTAACTGCGCATTTCTCTTTCGACACCCTGTATTGTAAGCATCTGGACTTCTGATGTACAGTACGTTGATTAACATAAGCTTGCTGTAAATTAACGCATTATTCTCGATAAGAGTTTCCGTGGATTCCACTGAAGCTTTTACAACTTCGGTTGAAATGGTACAGTATTTTAGTAACATTTGTCGTTCTGATGGGGTATTCGAAGGTAAAAAATTGAAAATACTGAAGAAGGTTTGTGAACGCATTCGTTGGGCTGTTCTCGCTGTGCAGGAGGTAGAATTCCGCAGAGTTTCCGTGATTGAGCTGTTTGAGATGACGTTGGAAATGTTTTGAATAAGAAACTGAGGCGTTCTATGAACGAATTGTAGCATCCATCTCATTGTTCAAGTTCCTAAATTGAAATTAATTTTTAAAAATTCTTCCGTACGAATCGAGAGCATCGTTATTTACGGGTGGTTCCGCTATACGAGTGCAAAATAATCTTTATGAAGAAGCCAGATTATTTTTTCTATCTAAGAACGTTTCTATATTGATTGAAAGGCGCACTCGGAAAACAGGTGCGTTTTATTCATGAGTTAATGAGCTACTCCATTGTGCTGTCTCGTAAATTGGTCCATCTTTTTTTTTCAATTTAGCATTGAATGAATATAGCAGGGGGAAAATCGGGTTTTATAGAGTGGCTAATACATCCCGGGATCGTTATCGAAACGATTGTGTCATCTCAAAATTTAATCGGCGATTCTTACAGTCGCGAGATCATCACGCTTATCAAGTGCTCTGTCGAGCGTCGATTCAATTTTCAAAATTTATGATCTCGGTTCAAGTACCTTTCGTTGAGTAAGTTTTAATGATTCGAGACACGATTAGGCCATTGTCCGGGGATTTTCAAGATGCCTGCACGCGGGACATCGAGCTCATGAGTTGTTTCTTAGCTCTACAAAGTCTTTGCGGTGTAGAAAATCTGAGAGTAGAATGAGAGCAAAGGATGAGAAATATTAAAATATCCTTTCTGACGGTGATGCATGAAGATGACCGTCATAAGGTCTAAGAATTAAGCCCCACGAGTGAAGTGTCGAGGAGCTTTGTCGGTAAAATATCGATAAAGAGCATGAACTTCCCGCAGGGGCCCCGCCGTGGAAAGTGATTTTCAAAACGGGCTCCACGTGTCTCAAATACGAGGGTTCTAACAAAAGTTCTTGGAGTAGCAATGAAAATGGCTTACAATTGAGCTGAAAAAATTTATTCTTCATGAAAAACATATTCTTTGGCATACAAAGAAATATCAGCCCTGTTTGACAAATTTTTTTGAATTATTTTAATATTTTACCCTGGCAGAGTTTTGTTCTCCACTCAAAAGATGAGGCGTCTTTTATTGTTGTAGCCCAGCTTTTCCCTCAGAATTTTTGAAATCAACTTGGCATTCTTTCTAAGGATTGTCTCCAGGTCATCCAAGGCAATTCCGCCATTTTCACCAGCAGCCGCCTTCACAGCCGCCACTTTGGCAGCTGTGAAGGGTTCTAACAAAAGCTAGAACCAAGTCAAACCTGTTTGAGTTGAATCAAGTCCAAGTCAAACAGGGCTGCTATTTTTTTCTGTGCCAAAGAATATTTTTTCCAGAAAGAATAACTTTTTTTCAGCTCAATTGTAAGCCATTATACTGTATTTGCTACTCCAAGAACTTTTGTTAGAACCCTCGTATTGAGAATCTTCGGCTTATGCAGTCGAAATCGCGTCATTCAGGTCGTACAAAATTGTACTTTTGAAGAAGCCAGCATATTTTTCTACGAAAGAACATTCTTCTTTCGATTCAAAGGCGCGCCTGTAAAATAAATTCAAAATTGAATGAGGTACAGTACTTCAATGTGCTAGGAAACGTTAATGGTGGCAAATTAGTCGTTTTCTAATCAGACTAGAAGATTCATCAAGAAAAATCGTGTAGTTCTGCTGAAAAATTTCGTGAACCCTCATCGTGTGTATATTCACCTTACGGAAATGTTCGCTCTCTTTTTTTTTTAGCATTTAGAAATCCGTCCAAATTTATATGAACTGTTGAAACTTCAATGGCCTTCCGCGAATTAGCTGAAGTTCCTGCTAATGACAAGAAAAGGGCATTTTTTGGTTGCATTTGCTAATCTGACTGCTCATTATGCTTTCGAAACGGTAGTAAATCAGTTTTTTCAACATAATTATCGGAAAGAGGTCGCATAAAAAAAGAATTGTGAAGCCTCTACTTCATTTTCCTGACATTCAGAAATAAAATGCGGCGTAATTTTGTGAGTTGTCATATTTTTTTGGCTTTTCATGGGTTAGCGCAAGTTCCTTCAAATGACTGAAGAAACTGCACTTTTAAATCCGGCTGCTCATCTTGTTTTCGAAATAGAAGTTAATCCGTTTTTTACTTGTTTAAACCTAATTTTGGGATGAAGGTTTTTTATTTAGTCTTCACGTAATTTTCGTGATATTTGAGAGGTAATTTTAAGATTGTCAAATTCTATTGACTTTCCACGGATTATCGCAAGTTCCTGAAATGACCAAAGAAAGTGCATTTTTTGGTTGTATTTCTAAATCCGGCTGCTCAACATGCAGTTCGAAGCGACAGTAAATCCGTTTTTGCCTTGTTAAAACAGGATTATCGGAGGGAAGTCGCATTAAAAAATGTAGTGAAGTCTCGACGTCATTTTCCTGATGCACATGTGTGTAAATCATGATCAGATGAGTTATGTATTTATCATTTTTTGGCAAGTCTGGAGGTAACGAGAACGGAATGCCACCAGGACATTTTCGGTTCTCAGTTTGCTCCATGGCGTGCGAGCGAGCTGCTTTTGACATTATTCGATAATTTACTACGCGGAAGCATAATGCGTCCTGGCATCGTAAAACTTACGCTTGTCAGTACCTGGGGGTGGAGCCGTGTCGTAAAAAATGTCGGTAGAAAGGTATACAGTAATTATGGCGTGCATCAGATTCGTCTCTTGCTTTCCGTGACGACAGGAAAAAAAAGCATGGTGCAGTACAGTATTTAAAAAAAACTAGAGTTACGTACAGTACCTCTTGTTAACGTTCTGTGCCTGAAGTCATTATTCGGGTTCGTAGAAGTTTACGACCTGGTAAATGTTGGTGTTGACAAGAAAGCAGAACTAATGCCTAAAATGTCGTGTTCGTTGTTTGGCACGAAAAGGGAGGATGATGTGGATTAAAAGTTTTTTTTTTTCGCTGTGCATTCGAATCTGTTTCTGTCTGTAATGTCATGAAGTGTCATTAAGTCAAGTTTCTACTCTGTAATAAACCTGACGATTTTAATTATCTTATCATTGTCTGGTGCATCATTTAATCTCTATGTGATTATGAATGACGTCAGTAGCTGAGATTTTTCCTTTGAGTAGGTTTTATCTCAGTTGCGTCATTTTTGTTTTTGTTTCTATCTTTTTGAAGTGATCTTGTCTTTTAGTGCTGTCATTCATTACTTGATCTTCGTGGAATGTTTGCTGGCTGTTCATTTTCCGAGAATGTACGAACATTTTTTCCATTATCTTGACGAAAATGTCTGGGAATCAATTCTAGATTTTCTTTCGGTTTCAAGTCTTAGATTCGGTCATTCTCTGTCATTTAGTAAATGACTGAAACGACGGAAGCTTCATGTTCGGCGCGATGATTTCATCTTGAGGTTTTTTTATCCCTTCTATGAAGTTATTTTGAAAATGGTAAACATTCGGAATAAAGGTTGAATTTTTTCTAAGCGAAAAATCGGCATTGAGTTCAGAACTGGTACTCGTACAACATCGTGAAACGTGTTTCCTGAAATTGGGAACAATGTCGCCATTGGTCATTTCAGTCTTTCGGAATCCACATCAAGTCTTGGACTTGTTTTCTTAATCACATTATCTGCAGTTTCAAGTTCCATTATATAAAGTCAAAAGATGGAATCGAGCGGCATACTAATTAGAGGAAGTTCGGAATTTCAATCATCTGACGACAATGCGGGCAGCGATTATTTCAGCTGGTTGTTCGAGAAATCCTCGTGAAACGAAGTTGGTGCCTATCTGTATTTTCTCACGCTGTCACGTTTTTAATTTAAACAGAAAGTAATTTGTAACGGAGTCTCCGTTTGCTTGAAATCATTGAGAAATGAGGCTATATCCATTTTCTTCAACATTTCTGCATGAGACGATTCTTCAAAAATGTCAGCCTAGATACTAAATATGTCCTAAAACTCTTACTTCATATCCCCTTTAATACTGCATTTTTTCCGACAATAACCTCGAAAACTTTTCTGAAATCATATGTTGAGAAGCCTCATTTCCCTATGTTGAAGTATTTCCTCTAGTTTAAAAATTTAGCCAGTAGATGAAGAAATAATTCATCATCCACTTCATCCTCACGAAGTCTTGCGATTTCTTCATTGCCTCGAAGATTCGAGACGAAACTGTTTACTTCCGAATCATTCATGACTTTTTTGGCTCTTTCTTTCTGAATATAATGTGTTCTGAATCTCTGGGAACAAATCATTTTGTTCATCTTGAACCACATACTAATGTCTATGAACAATCGTAAAATATCTACTGGAGACTCGAAAGCAAGGAAAGCTATGAGAAACACGATCAAAAATACACAATAAAAGGATAACTATGATCGAGGCAATACAAATTACTTAATGCAAGGATAGCTTTCATCCATTTAAAAAATGATCGCTAGCTGCATTTCTCAGAGTAACTTGGGTATTCTTTTTTTTGAGGACCAGGAAGTGCCTTCTGATGCATCCATTTTCCGAAAGAGCGTCCATATGTCTAAGCAAAAATCGGCATGAACTCGAGTCCATCGTGCCAAAAATTCCATTACGCGTGTTGTATGTTATCCGGGGTACCGCTGTAATGACTGAATGACTACATCATATTTTTTTTTTTGTGGGAGGGGGTGATATTTATCTCCTAAATGAAGCACACAAAAATTAGTCATTAGTAGGGTTTGTAGCTTCGTACAGTACAGTAGTTGTGTATGTCCAATATTTTGAGTTAGAGTGAAATGAGTTCCCTCGACTGGCCACGACTGGTCGTCAGTTTTCACTTGGAAAATGTTTTGAAGCCTGACAGCATCAGGGCGAGATGCTTTCATTGCGCTGTCCGTTACATTCCCACGTCGGCTTTGCCCGTCATCTATTTCCCTCACAGGATTTCCGTCGAAAATACTGTATAACGTGGGGATAAAGTTGTCCGTCGGGATTCAATCTGTGGGTAGTTTGGGGCCCAGGAAGTGAGCGAAAATGTACCCGACTTGAACGGTAATTTGATTCCTCGTTTCTAAATGAAACGATGGAGTTTACTCGAGTCCTAGATGTTTGACTAATTTTTGTGTGCTTCATTGAGGAGATAAATATCACCCCCTCCCAATTTTCAGACGATCTTTTGTTGTGTAATGTATTATTCAACAAGTGCAGTAATTTCTTAGAAGATGAGTGTTGATTATGCGGAACTCTTGCTTCAGGCACCTTTTTTTTCAAAAGCATTATCACGAAAAACTCGAAAGAAAAATGAGCATTCTTGCGCTGTGCCATTGAATAAATTTTTTTCAGGGAACAATTCGGTGAGTTTAATTTCAGAATTGCATTTTCTTCAAAAGATTTGGTGAGTTCCCTGTGTAACTAGGATGGAATTCTTGTAACGAAGATGGAATTCTGACTTTCATATTTGCTCGAATATAGAAGTAATGGATTCTAAGACTTATTTTTACAGTACTGTATTTTCAATCCTCATAAGAACAAATCTGCGAATGAGGGAAGTACTTATTGAACTATTTTTTTTCTTGTTGAGAATCTGGGAATATCAGTGGAATCTCCTGAGCATCATGAATAGAAACAAAGATTCCAAATGTTGGGCACTAGAATTTAAAACTATGTTCATGAAATTCATTCTCAGTATTAATTAAAATATACTGTACTGTATTAATATATACTGTAGTATTGATTAAAAGATTATGCCGATTATGAACTATTTGAATCTCAGACGCATACATTGTCAGAATTTTTAAAAAACGAAAAGCAACCAGATTTTTTCTGCCAATTTTCGCGAGAAACTGCTTTGTTTACTGTACATTTTATACGGCCTCCACGAGAAAAAATAAAATAAGAATGCTCGACGCGCGACGAAGTCTAGAAATTACTCGCCTGTTTTGTAAAACTCTCGTCGTCTCGAGAAACTTCTGAAATATAGCAAAAGGAAAAATGTTTCTTTTGAAAAAAATAGCGGAAGTGATGGAAGTTGGGAGTCTTCTGGTTCTGGCTTGGGTAGGGGTTCCCTTCTGCACAATGGGCTCGAAGCCGCCTTCGTTCGTTCCTTCCTTCCGCCTTCTGGACTTTCTCTCCATTTTCTCCCTTTCTTTTCTTTTGTGCCCCACATAACCCAGCACGGGATGATATGCGGGATGTTCCGTGTCAAGAGTTATGGTCGCAGTTACCAGCCATAGGCACCGGCAAACCCAGGAAATGGCGCAAGGAGCGCAGCGAAGGGGGGTACTTGACTTAACGGGCTGCCTGCTTGGGTGCGTTGGGCTATTTGCTGACGAAATTTCGGTGTTCTGGACTGTTGTTTATTCCCGACGGCATTTCCTACAGCAGTGGTTAGATCGGAATCTAGAAGCAATTTTATTTATTTTTTGGTTGGGTTAGACCAACCATTTTGGCGGAAGATTAACTTGAATCTTGAATGTTGGAAGTCCACGATCGTAAAATGGCACCTGCTTGTTTTTTTTGTGGTGCTTGTTAATTGCAATTGAACATAATTTTACCTGCGAATGTAAGACACGCACTTTCATTGGGTTCAGTTTCTTCCGAATTGTTTCTAATCGTCTTTAGGGACATAGGTGAATTTCCTAAACTTCGGAAGTAGGAGTTCAGGATTTTAATTTCTGTCCGCTTTGCTTGAGTATGTTCAATTGAATTTTAAACTTGATTTTCGGTCGATAATGGCGTTGGGCTATTTGCGGACGAAATTTCGGGGTTCTGGACTGCTGGTTATTCCCTGCGGAATTTCCTAGAGCAGTGGTCAGATTGAAATGTAGAAGCTGTGTGTTTTATTTTGGGTAGACCAACCTTATTGGCGAAAGATTATCTTGAATGTTGAAAGTCCTCGATCTGCCTGTTTTTTTTGTTTTTTGCTTGAGAATNTAAAATAATTTTTGCAAGTTTTCTTTGCGAATGTGAGACAGGCCTTTTAATTGCATTTGATGTTTTCCGAATTGTTTCTGCTCGTGTTTCAATACCTTGAAATGTTCTCCGCATATTCAATATGAAATCAGGATTTTCATCTAGAAGCTGTTGAGAAGCAAAAATACACATGCCTCGTATGACGACGTTGACAAAAAGTACGAGCGTCAAATTTATTTTCACACTCCGTGCGCTGGACAAATGCTACCGAGATGGTCTATCCACTCTATTGTATCTCTGCTGAATAAATTAAATTTTTACTAGCCAAGCCAATCTTAACTAGAAATATCTAAGAAGTATAGTGAATTATTGTTCGCAGGGCTCGGAACAGTACCAGAATTTTTTTTTTTAGAAATTCCAGTTTATGAAGCAAGAGTCTTATGTTGATCGTTGAAGAAGTGTCTGAGAAGCCTGTGCAGGGATTGAATGAGATGCCCCAGTTGTTATTCTTGACGCAGCTGCTTAACTGCGAATTTCCCGCAAATCTCGGCATTTTTTTCTGACAAGATGCCGGGGCGTGGCAGTGACTTGGCGGGGTTTCCGGTGATGATGGGTGGGTTGGGTTGTTTAGTGGGTTTGTCGGCGTCGTTTTCTTGTGTATTGTAAGAGAAGGAATATATGGAAGAGAATGGGGATATGATCTTGTAAAAGATTTGCAAGCTCTTCCGCTGATTTATATTGCGACAGATAAAATTTCGTAGTTAGTCCCTTAGTTATTTATGTTAGCGAGGTATATAAGGAAGAATTCAATCACCATTTTCCGATTGAAAAGGAAATCTTGTTTTCGACTGATGCTAAATTTTCATCAACTCATTGCTCATACAGTACAAAAGAAAGAAAGGAAGTCATATTCTATAATGTCGTGCTCATGGTTTCAATTTTTACTGATTAAAATGGAATTGAAGAGAAGATGTCTGGAAGTACAGCTTGTCATTATGTGGAAATGCTTTCATAAATTTCATAATTTTGCATGCAGTTCAGACGACCGTACCTGCAATTCATGAAGAGACATATTTTCGTGGTTATCGTGTTCCAAGTTTGAAAACCGTTTTCTAAAGGAAAATTCAAAATGTTGCGTTGGCAGGACTGTACGTGAAGATATGCTTGACAAATTAATATCTAGGCGATATATTTTCTGTTCCAGGCATGCAATTAGAAATACGGTACAGTATTGCCGCAAATCTTGTAATTGATCTACAATGATTTTTTGTCAATGGATCATAAATGCAACTTCTTTATAATGTGATTGAAAATACTGTATGTCCTCGTAATGTACATTTCTTCACATTTTTTCCTCTCTTAAACAATTGAGCAAGAGGCGAAAAAGCGTGAACCTAAACTTACTTGCCTAAAATGATGTTGACCCCTCTTGCATTCTGAATTTCGTCGAATTATTTTTCCCTGGCTGCTGATTGATGCAAATTCTTAATGAAAGCGTCTAGACTCTGTAAAGTGTAAAGAACGTTTGTCAGAGCTGATGAATATTTCTATTGCATCCGCCGAAAATACCGTCCAATCAACTACGCAATATTTTAATTTATCTTTTTTTTCTCGATTCTATATAGGTTTTTCTCGCGTGTGATCGGTGTGAAAGGTTTCTATGGACTTATCATTGACCCATTTGGGATTGAAAAGACACCAAGAAGAATGAAAGCATGCGTACTAATGAACTCGTTTCGAATGATGAAATGCTGTACCTGTACTTACTTGTATTTCCGGAGAGGTGCTCATTTTATATCCACCATTAATAAGGTTTTGACTGTGTCGAAAGTTCAAAAAAGCGCTTTGAAACATTTCAGAATCTTTTTCTTCTTGTTTCGTGTGTCTGAATTTTTTTCAAAGTGGCACAGTTTCTCTTGCGTAAGATTGCGTACTTCAGCGAGAAAGAAACTTCGGTTTTAAATGGCTGCTTCGAAATTCCTTTATTGGGACTCGTAGTAAATCATCCATTCATTCCGTAGAATTGGAGGGCTTTTTATTGCCGAGTTGTTCAGTTCGTTACTTGCTTCATACTATTTGATAAATTTTGAGTTACTACTTCGAGCCTTTTATTGTCATTGCCCAGAGGGGTTCTTCAAATTCTTCGACGTATTTTTAACGCAGGCTAATGAAATTCGTTACTTCAAATCTATAATTCGTTTCTTAAGCAAACTGATTTTTCTCAACGAACACATGATGGTGAAATGGATCTGGAAATCTAAGCTTTTTTCATCTGGGGTGCATTAGGAATAATTTGTGAACATTGTTGTAGGGATCATTTTTAGTGATGTTTTTCGGATTTGGGCGGGCATTTTCCATAAAGCTTTGCTGCAAATTTTTCCAGCTTTCTTCAACAGCTGAATTCCCAGGGGAAGAATTATCCTCAGCATTTTTTATACTTTTCATCAGGAAAAAATTGCTAACGTAATCATTTTCACCGGAACCAGCTTGAAAACCCACCACAACAATCTTGAGATAGGAAGTTTTTTTTCCCGTGAGCTGCTTTTCTATTAATTTTCAAGGGCTTTATCGTTGGAAGAGCTCTCAGGAATTTTCAAGATTTTTTGTTTAGGTGACACGCGACTCTTTCCCTACGCAGTATTACAAATCTGTCCGTCTGATTTCTCAGAAATCGAAGTTACCCTCGAGTTCGAAATACTCGTTCTCTTGTTCTCTAGTAAATCATTTAATATGAGTTGATGTCACTGCTTGAGCAAAAACTTCCCGATTGAAGCTAATCGTGTTATCGATCATTTTCTCTTGGATTAGATTTAGGCGCACATTCTAAAGAAGTGTTGAATATTTTGTCTTGTTATGTATTCTTGTTGTATTTGAATGAATGGACTGTCGAAGATTCTGAGAAACCGACGTCAGTAGTTAGCTCCCGAAGCGATTTATAATTCAAATTTTTGGAGTCGTCGTGTTCTTCCTGCACTTGAAATTCACTAGCAGAAGCTCATTTCTATAAATTTCAAGGCCAAACATTATTCAGTAGCAAACCACTGTAAACTGCCCGACTGGAGAGAAGTCTAAGCCAACTTACTTCTTCAGAATGTTGATTTTTTGGATTGTTAAAGGAACAGTTCATGGAATTAGGTTTCCAGGTTTCTTTGCGACGATCCTTTGAATCACTCTGGGATCAGAATAACATTTTGGAATGAGACGTCCTTTTTTTTTAGTTTTTTCAGTGGCAGCCACGATTTCGGCAACGTTGTGCCGAACTATTGGCATTTCATGAAAACGTTTACGCGCAACATAACGAACGCAGAAATATTCTCAAGACTGCAATTTTTATAGGAGTATGTTTGTTAGTTCTAGGATATTGTCATCGGGAACCTTTTTCTAAAAAGATTATTACAAGTATTTCTTGCACTTGCGCTGAACGCAAATAATATGTGAATGACAGGTAAACCTAATTTATTCACATTTAGTCTCGATTCTCTGGTTTATCCTTCTTTCATTGGTCTGAAAAAAACTGGATGCAAGTTGCTGAAGGAATGATGAAGTCTGCCTCTTGGAAAATTTTCTTCAGTCCCTAACTTGTCTGAGTATCTTAACGAAAATCGATATGTGTGACAAAACTTGTGAAGAAACCCTCGCACTTATGGACGTGACTGTACGGAAGTCGATCACGTTTAAATATTCCCAGCGAAGTATAATATTCATTCTTTTTTTTTTCAAATTTGTTCTTATTTGACGATTATTGGGGGCCTTAACGATCTTTTTTCTTTCTTCCGACCCACTTTTTTTTTCCTCGCTTCTTTTTTAAAATCAAGGAACCTGCATCGGGCTGCGAAACCAGGGCCGTTTCATCATCGGGCTCTCGTACTTCGTCGCCATGGGTTCGCACGTGATGCCGCTGGGTTTTCAGCACCTGTACTCGGTCCTCGCTGCCCGGGACCTGCTCACCTGGACCCTGATCCCGAAACTGTTCCTCTTCCACCTGGCCGTGCCCTTTGGCTACATTGACAGTTTAGCCGTCGTCAACGTTCACCTGACGGCATTTGGCTGCTTGGCCTGGCTCGTCGCCGTGTACGTGTTTTGGCGACAGCTGCGACTGGTGTTGTACGGACTCACTGGGTTCGAGATGGACCGAGGCCAGGAGAAGGGGGAATTTGCGTGGGCAAATGTGCGGAAGGTATTTGGCCGACACGTGGTTTTGGCCTGGCTGTGGCCTTTCTATGTCCTACCGGGTGACGAGGACGTCGTGAGACGTCGAGGCAACAAATAGTTTACTTTTTTTTTTCAATTCTCGCATGACTTGAGAACAACTGAAAAAGACCGAAGCGATAAAGCAGTAGTTGGGATGATTTACGGGATTAGAGAACGTTATTCATTGTTTTTATGCGGATATTTTGCTCGCTGAATGCTTTATAATCGCGCAATGTACTGTAATATCGAAAGGGTTTTCTTGATTTGAAAAAGGGGATCTAGCTGGAGTCCAGAATGATGTAACGTACTTGAGTGAATTTAAGCACCCCTGTTTTTCAAATTTTAGAAGCTGGAGAACTAGTGGTGTGCTTATACAGTATTCGCTTGCCATTTGCGTAAAAATGCGGCTATATCAGGAAATCTCTCTGTTTGCTGCCCTAAAAATGATCCCGCACTTCTTTTATTCGGTTATTTTGGAATTGATGCTTATGGGCAGCTTTTAGCTCTTGGTAGCTTTTTCAGCGAGATGTATGAGTTATCGACTCAACGGAAAGGGCGAGGGTTGTTCGAAACAGTTCGTTTCATTTTGTTGTTGTTGGGAAAACCGGAATTTAATAATACATTTTAGGCTCCTGGACAGTCAGAACACCAATGAAGTGAATCCATGCTTATATTTTCCTGTTACTGGGATTTTAATTTTGAGCATGAACAATTTTAAGAAGGGGGGGGGGGTGCTTATATTTCCGTAAATATGGTATACAGTTGGACCACGCTGAGTCAAACGTGCCTATGTCAAGATTTTTGTTTAGTCCTTTTCTGAATTCTCTAGCAGAATGACGTTCTTGATCAAACCGATACAACTCAAATTTTTCGAAATCTAGGGCTATTATTTTTCGGGGCCCACGAAGGAGAAGATTTGAACAAAATTTACTTTTTTCTTTCCAAAAGGAAGTAAGTGACCAATTAGACAATTGTGACCGTTGCCACCAGGTTCAGCATCGTGTCATTTCTTTTATTTAGCAATTCGAAGCCAAAAATGTCAATTTACCTTCCTATAATTCCTCATTTTTCCTCCGCAAAAAAGATGGTTTGCATAACTTAAAAACTTTTCAAGTCGATGTTTGTGTCGGTCCCTCCAAGTTTGGCCTAGAAATGTTTGGCTGTATTAAGATAGTATGGTTTTCATTATTTTTTCATGGATTGAAACACTTGGAAAGACATGCGAGGGCTCAAGTCGAGTTCCTCGTCCTATTCCACTTGGTTGAGCTGGGCATTCCCTGGCCTCAGGGCTTCAACGCTATATTGATGAAAATATCCTTGACTTGATTTGAGGCTACTCTTGTGTATAAAGTAAATTAATACGCCATTATTCGCTTCTTGGAGAAATCGTGTACCACGTGGCGAGTGTCATGAATCATCGGAGGTAAGCGTCCTATTGACTGGAAATCCTTGATTTGCGACAGTTGATTATTTACGCATTTGATTGGTAAAATACCTGATTGCTTTGACTGCCTTGAAATTGTAGGACCCAACGACAAAGAAGTGTCTTGGGGGGCGGTATCTTGAAAAGAAAAGGAATATCAAGCGGGAGTCAGGATGATTTATTTAAAATGTTTTGTTACACTCTTTCTAATGCAATATTACTTCATCGCACAGCGAGTGCCTTTATTAACGAACAAATCCTGTAAAAAGAGTGTCTCGCAGTCAAAAATGCTTACCTCGTGTTACGAACCGCCGCACATTTTCAATTTTCAATTTACTTTTTTATCCATCGATTTGTATCGGCGCCTCTCGTAAAAAAAATTAGCCTGAACAACGAACTAGTCCTTGGAATCACCCAGGATTTTCGCATGAAAGATGGCTGTTTTCTATCGTGATTTTTAACCGAAGTTGCGTCATACACGCTTATTGTTCTAGCTGATGATTTCCTGAGATGTCTGAGGAGTTTATTTCTAATATCATGACTGCTTACTTTCTCGATGTTTTTTTAAATGAAAAATGAAAAAAAGGCTAAGAGACGGTTCGTAGGATTCATTAGAAATTTTCATTCATACTCAAAAGCGAATCCCGAATTTTTCAATATCTTGATTCTTTTTTTTTCGAAAAAGTTGCGTCATTTCCAAATTTGGTTTTGTTGATCATCCATGATTTCTGGAATTTTTTCAAGTTTCATTAATGGGTCTCATAAGGTTGCTCATTTATCTTCGAAATTTGAGATTCGAGTTCTTCTGTGCTTTCAGGCTTCTATTTTGGAAATCAAATTTACTGTGGATGGTTATCTCGAATTTAGTTGCTGTCGAAAAAATTAGGTCTTCATTCCATCATTATTCTCGAATACATTTACTGTATTGAATTGATTCTGAAAATCTTTCCATGCCTGTGCTCGATCAAAAAGTTGAAAGGGGAAGGTTCTCGAAGAAATATTTTAGTGGGAAAAGTTGCATAATAAAATGGTGAATTAACGAAAAAATCAGCGAACATTCTTCGTAATTCTCGTGAAAATAAAAAGTATAGAAATCAGCGTTGGTTGTCGTCGGTTTTATTTATTTTTTTTTTTTAAAGAATTTGACTACCCATGGAAGCTAGTAAAAATAATATTTGAACGGTATCACAAGAAATCTAAGGTATCTGTATTTTTCTTACACCTATTCCCCATTTTCTCAGAACTCATGTCACAACAGGAATACACCGAACAAAATACTGTGGAACCTTCGTGTGACGGGAACACATTTATTCGCCTGCGATACTTTTTTTTTACCCCTTGATCATTTGATAATACAGACTTTTCCGTTCGACCTTC
>CAJPEX010000505.1:0-23085 GCA_905338405.1 Notodromas monacha
GGTCGTGCGTAAAGTGAAGGGTGTTGTGGTCGTTAATATGACTACAAATCAATAAAACATCTTTTGCGATAAAGGAAGAATTTACGTGGCCAAACCTGGAAAAGGACGTCACTGCATACATTAAATCATGTATTGAGTGCCAAAAGGCAAAGAACTATGCTCATAAGACCCCCTTCTTGTCAACTGGTATCTGAAGAAATTGTTTCAAAGACGTTAGCTTTGACGTGGTAGGCCCCATACCCAATAGCCAAAGAGGAAACTGGTGCGTATTAGTCATGCAGGATAGACTGTCCAGATGGATTGTCTTTTCTCCCATGTGCAATGCATTGGCGCAAACCAACGCGCAAATATTTCTTTCTGACTGGGTTTAATGGCCAATGATTGGCCACTTGATTGAAGCTTTCTTTGACCCAAGACTAAAACAAAGGTTTCTCAATTAAAAATAACCATGTTGCCCTTACATTTGGCATGCATTTGGTCCATTTGTGTTGACCAATGCCTGAAATTTTCATGCATTTGTTGTTAATATAATTTTGTATTTTTTTGATTATTGGTTTTGACATATTTCAGACTCAATTTCATTGAAAAAAGGGCCATAGTTTTAGAGTACTGTGCATGTGAAACAGCTACATCAAGAACTGTTATTATTTTTAAGCATTTTGACCAAATGCAGAGAAAAGTTCTGAAAGAAATAGATATTGCATTTCATTAAACCTGTCTTTTTACTAGTATAAATTCTGTACTTCCTTATTCTGAGTTTAACTTATTTGCTCATACCTGTCTGTTCATTCAAATAGAGGAACATATCTTCTAGAACTGTATACTGTTTACTTGAAAGGAAGGCATACAATTTGAAATGTAGTCAAAGAATTTCCAAGATGTATGCCATGTTGTGCATTTTTTGAACACCTAGCCTTCTGAACAAAAATCTTTAGTCCATCAAGAAACTATGCCTTTTAATTTTTTTTCATTCCTTCTATCATTAATGAATCAATTGCTATATAGCCCATGTACAAAATCAGGGCCAAAGTTTCATCATAATGAGATGACAGTCTAAAATAATTTAATAAAAATGAGATTTCTATAACATTGTGCCCATGGAGAAACTGCCAGGACCATGAAAAATTGATTATAAGAAAAATGTTTTGTTAAGAGATTCATTGTGATGGAATTTGACCTTAGCCATGTTTGGTTAAATTCTAGCCTCAGATATCTTGTTCTCTACAAATTATATTTTCCACTGTGTGATGAAAAATTCACATATCCTTTCTACAAAGAAATATTAGGCCCAGTTTTTGCCCAGCATCAGGCCAAAATGTGGTTTAATCCAGCCCTGGGTGCAGTAACATTTTGAAGATGTCCACTTTGTCTAATGCACATGCACCACTCCTCACAATTCATGAGCACTGCACCAGTTACAATGCACCACTTCACAGTGCCACTTTGTTACTATTCATACATAACCAAAATATGAGTATGGAACCTATGTTGAATGCATTAAATTCCCATAGACTTAATAACAGAGGTGTGACAATAAGACACGGATGCTTTCTACATTCACCTGTACTGTACAAGATAGCCGTGTTGCAAAATGCCTTGCTGTACAGGTATTACCTGTTTTGAAGTGCCCCAGTACCCATTTCTTGACACAATTTGGTGTCACGTGTGTTACAATGATTCTACACAGGTTAAAACATGGGTAAAATATTTGCTGGGAAGAACCTAAGTTTATCACACAAGAACAACAAACAAGCGCAGGGCAGTGGGGCTAGGGAATTTTCGTAAGACAGACAAGACAAGCCCACTATATTCAATTGTAAAGCATTACACAAGGTCCAAATAGAATCCAATTGCTCCAATAGCTGACTGAAACTCCCATGATTTCATAATGTTCTGAAATAGCCCTAACTCCATTTTCCACTGGTTTAGCGCATTGTTTCAGACGCAAACCAGCTCCAGCAGCCGTGGTTCCTTGGTGCGCATGTGCTGCACCATATGGCTGAACTGTGCACCGCACATTCAATTGAGCAGTTCCACCTGTTGGTAGCCAAACACTCCTGAACAGTTTGGAAAGGAATGTGAAGGATAAATCGAATCAAGCCCTACTCTCCCAAACAGTTTTGACGGAATAGATGAAATTTGGAAAAGATACTCAGCTTTTACTGCAAGAATTGGAAGCATACTCCAACAATCTACTGATTGTGGCAAATTTTACTCCTCCTGGCCAACTGCCAGCTCTTTCCCACTCTCTGAATTTTCATTTCTTATAATTTTCCAGCAATGGAAAAGAGTTTGATGTAGACAAATGTAGCTCCATCTTGATTATCTTTTTCTCCGTGAACAATGGAACGAATGTGTTGAGTGAATATCAGAATTGGATGAACGAATAAACAAAGTATTGAAAATGAGAAGTATAGCTTCCGTGTGATTTCACTTCCTCCACTTCTTGCAGACCAAATACCCTGATGCAGCAGATAAAGCTGAGTCCATTTGACCAGCAATGAATACTCTCACTCGCCCCTCACCATTCTTCGAAGATACAGGGCGACCCCAACATAAGGACAAATAAACTCACAGACACTTGAAATGGAAAAATGTTCCCCAACATCCACTCAGCTAGGATATGGACAGGACCAAGATTCCTAGAAAATGTTGAATTTTTCAGAATTCCTCATTTTTCTGAGGAAATTGCACTCTTTCCATTTACTGATACTGTACTCTAAAAATGAACTCACCATAAAAATTTTCAAATTCATTGTCAAGAAGAGGCTAAATGTTTGCCTTGTTTCTCAGTGGTTTCCATCATGTGTGCTGAGAAAGACTTGTTCTTCTCATATCAAGTTCTAATACAAAAAGATCAGATGCTTTTTTGTTCTTTGGTACATTTATTTCTCTACCTTGAAATAAGCAGAGAAAAAATATATCAGTCAATTTTTCAAGTATTTTTTCTTAATTATTTATCTATAGGAAACAATGAAACTTTCACGTTGAAACTTATTCAAAAACAAGGTCTGACATATGCAGAATTTCAGACAGAGGGACAATGTCCAAGCAACAATGACATTCACCTCTCGGATTCCCACTGTAAACTGTATGCGAAATAATGAATAATAACTCGACTTTTTTCAACAACCAAACCATAAGAAAATCCTGTACTTCAACACCAAGCTTCCTCATCCAATCAAAAGCACAAAAGAAAATGGGCGAGCACAGCTGAAGGGAACTCTTTCATCACGAAGTTCAAGTAGCTGATTGTAAACTTCACGCGGGTACCGAGCGAAATTTAGAAAAGTACAAAAAATAGAACGAAAGCTGAGGATTCCTAGAAAGAAAAAAACATTTCAACATTTTCATCCACTCATCAGTGGAAAATGGCCATCCAAAAGAGGGACTGCTGGCAATGTGCAACTGATATCTCTTCTTCTCCTTCTTGGAATCCAACAAACATCTCCCATCACTTACTTCTCTCAACAACAAAAAAACTAGGACCTTTCTCAAAAAGAGCACGATCTAGAATTACAATCCCTGCAATTCAGCATTTAAAGACCAAAAAAAGAGGTACATTTCTAAAAAGTCTAAGGTCATAACAAATACTCAGAAGGACAAACCCCTGAAGCAGCAAAAAAAAAAGTGTTTTTCACTATTTTATCACATTTCCCCCTGCACACCGCAACACAAGGGTATCATCACCCATCCCTCGCATTTGCCAAAAAAAAAGTACCACGCAGGCAAAAAAAAAAAAAAAAAAACTTCGTTGGGAGTTCCCCGCATTACTTTGTTCGAACTCCCTCGCTTTTACGACTGCGCAAAGAGAAAAGGTCACAGAGGTGAACGAAAGACGAAACACACATCGACAAACCTGTCTCACAAGTAAACACCTGAACATTGCGAAGTACGACAACCAAGAAATAAATAACTCTGGATGACAACGAAAAAAACAAAAAAGGGGGGAAGGACAATAATGAAAGAATGCAGGCTCAACAAAAATGGAGAATTCTATATAGTCTGCCCGGTATTTGACGCTTCCTCCTCGTCTTCACTTGTAGTATTCATAGTCTTTGTCGTCTCGATCATCGTCCAGGAAGCCAGCATCGGCATCGCCTCCGTCGGCCGACTCCTCGTCAAAGTGGTGGCGACTAAAGGCGCGGTTCTTGTTGGCCACTGCTGATACCCAATCGGCTGTGTAGGAAACCCGGTGGTAGATGCCCGGCTGCTTCGACTGGGCACACGAGTAGCCCGCTGACACGAGGCCGATGAGATACCACCGCCCGTAGCGGTGCACCATCAGTGGACCACCGGAGTCACCCTGCAAATCAATAAGCCAAACCAATGTTATGATACTGTATCAATGCAAGCAATATTATTAGTAGACAGATGTGCAGTTCTAAAGTACATATTACTCATTATTCTACTCTCAAGATGGAAACACTCGATTTTTGGGTTCATTAAGAAACATGTAGTGCTTGTCAAGATCAGGAGTAATATTCTGGAGAAACTTGAGGAGTTTTCACAAGTTCATTTACTCTTCTCAGTGATGAAAAAAATAAACAATACAAAGGGTCATGTTTGATAGCATAACTGCTGCCAAAAAAAATCTGGTGCTACAAAAATTATTTCAGAACACACTTCTTTCTCATATGCAACTCACAGGCACTGAGACAGTCAGGTATTACACAAATCACAATAAAATTAATCCTCAAATCAGTGCCCTAAATTTCCAAGGAATAATTCTTTCTCCACTGTGTTCTTCAGGGAAATCGCAATACAGTGACGAGTCACTTAATGCCACAAAAAATGTGCTGCCATGGATGAAAAGTGGGCCAATATTAAAGAAAACAAATCCATTTTCCAGAGGATATCCTTGGATTATCACGGTTAGCACATGCCCATATAGACATACAATTTCAGGAAGATTTTGAACATTTTGTTTCTGATTTTATACCCCATGAATCAAGTTTTTCATATTCTTCCAAATTTTAGAAATACATTCATTTTGGAGCTTTCCTAGAAGCATTAGTTAATCCTGTTTGTCAGTACCTGACATAAAATTAATGAAAAAACTTAAATAAGAAGCAGGTCTGCTTTTGTACCATATAGAAACAATTGGCATACAATTTGGTTAATTTTCTCTCATTAAATATACATTGGGGTACAGTATTAGAACAGTTAATTCGTGCTTCGTATTATTTCTTGTGGTTTTCTCTCTCATAAAACAGACTCAGCGGCCCAAGAATTCTACAAGCTTATTTGGCAAACAGCAGAAACCATAATTTACTCTTCTTGATCATACAATAACCTCCAATCAAATGTAACAAAATGCGCCAGAACAAATCATTGCACTGAATCAGAGTTTGTATGTGTTTTTAAGGTGGACAAATTGAGTATCGGGAACATGCCGAAGTTGAACTCGTCATTAACCCAACTTCCAAATTTTCACTTGTGACTTCTAAACTTGGATGCTAGCGTTTCAGAACTACGGCTACTCCTTGACTGAGGAAACAATACAAACAAGGAGTGGAGAAAAAAACTCAGCCTCAAACAAGAATTTTTTCCTCAGTAAGTAAAACGTTTTGAAAGAAAACAAAAGGAATTTTTGCAAGGATTTCCCAGACTTTGCTCTTCACCACACCGTTTGGCTTTTCTGTTTTCAACATCCCTCGTCACACGGCCAAAAATCGGCAAGGAAAAGTCCAAATTCGCCAAGAAAGGGTTACTAGAATAATATCTTATTTATCAATGCACCTGACACGCGTCACGGCCACCATTGCGCCAGCCAGCGCAGGTCATTTCGTCATAGATGATGACGGTGATCCCCTTGCTCTTGTGCCAATCCTCACACTCTTTGTTGTTTATCACAGGCACGTCGACTGCTTGCAGCGTTCTCGGCCTCAGCCTTGAACCTGAACGAAAATAAAACAGGATTTTGTCAATCATGGTAAACATTCGGACAACATCACCCTATATATCAGGCAGAAATATATCTCTCTCTTACCAGGCTGCATGGCGCCCCAGCCAGCTACCCAGGCTCGTTCCCCCAAAAAGTCCTCTCCTTTCTCTGGTAAACACACCGGTGCCATGTGAGGCCCGAACTCCACTGCTCTGTCCAGAGTCAGAACTGCCACGTCATAACGATCAGCCTGCATATTGCACAAACATATATACATATCAAATGAAATCACCCATACATAGATTTGGTTGAAGAAACAAGAGAAATGGAAGAAAAACAGGATGGAAGACCTGCTCTTGGAATATACTCCTATATAATCCAGAGAACATATTTCTGGACTCAATTACAGTGGGACCCTGAGATAAAGACACCCCAATAGCATGTGGGCTGTTCTACTTAGGGACACTTATACTTCAAAAAGTCTGCACCAGCATCTTAAGAATGGCTTGAAATATGGACGCAGCTGCCAACATTTCTAGAAAAGTTGAAAATTCGTAATTTTAAAAATTTCTGGGGAAAATTCAGATATTTACGTGGATAGGTTCACTCTCCCCACAACAACCTTGAGGTACTCAGAATTTCTCTGTAATATACATAAAATATGTTTTGGTCACATAAGCTTCTTCATCCCCCAGCATGTCATTGGGGTTCTCTACAGGAAAGTTCTCTCGATAATGACTTGTTTCTGGTTCTTTGAGTTTTTTGTTCAGAGAGTCAACCTGCGTTCACAAAAATTAAAAAATAATTCCATTGTAAATGTATCATAATTCACGATGGTGTAATCATGGTGTGACTTCTTTGAATTTTTCCATCTTAATTTGTGTATAGTATAGCAGGAATTGTGATTGTTCATTACTCATTGAGTTCGTTCAAATGACAAGAAAAAATCAGATGCTGTGTGCTTTTCTGCTGCATAGTTTTTTTCTGCATCTAAAAGTTGAGCAGTTTCTTACATTGTTTGGGGGAGTTTTAATAAAGTAAGTATGTTCATATTGAACTAATTGAAGTACAGTATATGAGAAAAAATGATTCAACACGTGAACATTCTGACACATGGGTAAGGTCCAAGTAGAGTACTATTGATGCCCACATATCAGGGGCCCCCACTGCATTTCTTCAACGTATATCCACTTCGTATATTTTTAAAAAAGGGTCCCTCAAAATCCTCCATGCACTTGGATAATAAACAGTTCAAAAAGATTGATCATCTCAAGATCAAGATTAATCCACAGAGACAATGGCAAATGCTACACTATCCACACATGACGCTATTACATAGATGAGGCGAACTAACCTGTGGCGTGTACTTGAACTTGGGATGCACCTTGATGTCTACAACCCCGAACTTTTGCGCTTCCAGGGGTTCAATCTCTTGTCCCAGCACATAGTCACCCAGGGTCACCTGCACCATGCCTGGCGTGGCCCTGATGAATCATTTCCACAAACACCACCACAATTATTTAAAAACAACCATCATAAAAGAAAGAAGAAAGTAATCGATGAAGGACACAAAGACACTTCGTTTCGTCATCTCGTCACCAGCAAGTCGTGTGTCAAGTGTCTCATCTGCGTCCAATATATCTCCATCCGCTTTCTGATGCTGCTTTCAGGTGGTAATAAAAGTTAGAATATGCTTCACATTACAATACCAGTTTTAAAAAAACTTGACGAGCTTTGTCCAACATTTTCCCAAAACAGATTTTAAGATGCTTTTGCTGTCATTCAGATATTGGTACACTTGGACTTCATCAACTCAAACCTCCCCATATGTCAACATTTGTTAGAAGTGCCTCTGCTAGAAATAATGCATTGATTACCCGACTTTGCTCACATTTTCTAGATGCATCTTGGCCAGCATTTTAAATGCACAAGAAGGAGAAAAGCAACTTTTTGAAAAGACGTGAAAGAGGAATTGTACCTGTGAACCCTTGCCTCCAAGTTCAGAGTTACTGTGACTAGAAGGCTCAGAGTATTACCTATTACAATTTTGCTCAGCTCATCTTTCTTCCTCCCAACGAAAATTCTCATTTCCATAACTCGAATTTTTGCTGGCCCTTGAAGTTTGACTCAAATATGTTCAACTGTTCAAATTATCTGAACCATTACCTTCCTCGAATACCAAGTCCTGGGAAATAATAAGTTGCAACATGACGGAAAGAGTTCGCATTACGTCACGGTCTGCTCAACGCCGCCTCAATTGTCGTAGAAAACAATGCCCCTTGCACGAACAGATTAAATTCGATTCGCTTTTACCGTTTTAAATAGAAACTGAGTTTACAAAATCGAGTTTTCACGAACGTTTTGTGCGGAAAATTCGATTAACTTCAATTACGAAACAAACAAGTATCGGGCTAGATTTTTCACTTTCGCAAAAAAAATTGCCAGCAAAGAGAGCCCGATGAGATGCACCAAAACAGGAGCAATTCAAAATTTCTGGAAGAATCATGGATGACTTCATGTAATGTCCACTTCCAGAATTTCGAGTAGATCACAACCTCTTCAAAGGGGTAAAATCTAAACTTTGCTGCATGCCTCGCACATAAATGCTGTCAAGGATAGCATAGGAGTCTCACGAATATATACTGATACACCAACAAATAATATCTCTCACAAAAGATTTGAGCCCAAACGTAACTGCCTTCCATCGTCATCAGGTCAGGTTCAAAATCACACGATGAGTCAACCTATAGAGTAAATGTCGGTATACGCAGTCTCACCGCTTCACGCAATGCCCGGCTGTAACGACATGCCTCCGGTTGATGAGCGATCCTCCACATCTGCTCTTCCCAATGCGAATATACGCCTGCAACAATGAAGAGTGAAAATCACGGATAAGTGTCACAGCCGGAACACTAGATCCACACTTGGGACAAACAACTTCAACTAATCCCACAATTATTCATCGCACTGAAACTGGACAAGCAAAGAATACCTTACATTTTTGAGGAAGTATACTGTACACCTGATCGTGAGATACTCTCTGCTCTGATATGTGGTCATGCACAAGTCGAATTAAACTACTTGAGCAATTTCGTTGCACAAATGATATGGAGCATAAATCGGTTGCTTTTCTAGAAGTGGGAGCAGAAAAACCTTTCTGTCGGTCATTATATACAACACCATATAAACATTGATTCAAAGTCAATTATGACGGACATTTTTTCTTGCGAATTGCAATGCTTGCTGCGAAAGATTTCCATGACGGATACGACACGTCAGATGTCACACTAATTCAATGTCTGAGAAACGTTAGTCTGAAGGACAATAACTAGCATAATTACACACGCACCTGCCACGGGAACACGCCAAAGCCGGCATTATCTCCACCCACGATTCTCCGCTGTGCTCCATACGGTTGACTTCTTCCACAAGCTACGAAAAGAAGAAAAACACGGTCATGTCACTTGAAGGAGAAAACGATGCTTTCTACCGAAGAATGTGCACAATTAAGAGCTCGACTTTGATGGGCTCAATCACACCAGCCTAACTCGTCGTCTGCCGGCAAACTTGCGCCGGTGGAATTGCCATCGATAGCCTTATATAATGTCGGAGTCCGACGCGCGTCATCGAACAGGCTACACTACGGCGTTCTATATACACGTCTTCAGAGGAAAAGTGGTTTACGAGTCCACACGTTAAATTTTCCGCGTCCTTATGCGCTTGCTTTGGTCTCGAACAACAAACGCATCAATCAATTCCCATCTGCCTAGCTAATCAGACCATGAATGCCCACGTCTCTCGTAAAAATTGTAGAACGCCGCGAAATTGCTATATACAGATGAGTCCAAAACCAGGGAAGAATGTAGTTTCCGATTCGCACTGTTTGGATCTTCAAGAGCGGAACGAAATATCCTTCTGCTCATTAAGCACGTTCTTTTAAACGTGATCATTTCAGATGAGTACTGATGCAGATTACACAGCAGCACACACACTCCGAGTTCTCAAGCGCATATACGGTGTACCGTACTTTCCTGTATTGCACTAGCTGTAAGGACCGTTCACTTCTTCCAACGCGCTTCGCGTTGCTTAAGAAAGGCAACCAGAAGCGGATGTATTACTCAGCCGGGGGTTCTAAACTGCTGATTCATTCGACTTGTCTACAATAGTGAAACTACGCATTCTGAAAACTACATCACATGTGATGGTGCAAGTTACTCCGAACATATGTGGTTTTACAAGCAAAGTTTCGAGTCAGGAGCAGAATACTGTACTTCCGACCGATGTACTACAGAGTAGGGTATACAGATCGTCACAGTTGGATGATGCTAACGGGTAGTCAATTGAGTGAAATTGTGGCTTAAATCAGTTATCCAGTGGATTTTCAAGAAGGAAATGAACGTCTGTCAGATTGTGACCCCGAACATATGAATCCTGTACAGTAGTTTTGGGTGGGATACGTCAGTTAGGTTTCCAGCAGGAACATGTCATTACAGTTATAATGGCTTTATGTGTCAATATACACGGCGTATATACTGATGTTGACCCGAGTAATAAGCATGGAAATAACTTGAACCCTGTCAAATCAGACGACGTAAGCCGCATTTTTTTCTACTCAGGAACTCATTTGTTCGGAAGCTACAAATATAATCCAAGGGTTTTGAAAGTCTTGCTATCGATTTGTCCCGAAAGCCCTGAACTTTTTTTTTCATCGCGTAAGTCATGCCATATATTTATTCATGCTCTAATTTATTTCGCGTTCTGGTAATCCAAGACCCGTGATATTGTTAAAAATCACACCCTATGTACGTCTGTACAGCACGTCAGAGATCGTAATCGACCGGGAGGAAAAACTGTGCTATCGAGGGACATTTCACTAAATTCGCTCCTAATCCTTGGCTCGTGCCATATGAAACCATACGGACTGCTGCCAGCATGAACGTGACGCATGGTTGTGATGTTCGTGCGATTCCTGAACTGCCCTCATTCTGCAATTTCAGAATCCTATTTCAGCGAGTCAGTCAATGAGCACTCAATTCCCAGCGTACATTTCGTCATTCTAACACCCAACAGTGTTCACAACGATGAACAATTTGTTCTCACCCAAGCGATTGCAGTATTATTTCCACGGCTCTTCTGCGCATCTTGCATACAGCATGCATGGTCATACATTTTGGCGATCGTTAGTGGCTTGTTGGATTTTTCTTTGAAAACTCGACAGAAAATCCGCGGAGAGCTCCGGTTCCGTTTTTACAGATGTGCTCTCCTGCTTTTTTAGTCCTTCTTTCAAATTATCGTGGACTAATCGCGGTTGCTCGTCTCGATCGATATGCTGTTGTGATTTGTGAGAATAATTTTAACGACAATGTGTAGGTACTCGTGTCCATCAGCAGTACCAACAATTTCAATAATATCCATCCTGTGAAATATATATGCAGCACATACCGTGTATAGGATCTGTGTGAGGTACGAAGTCCCTTGAATTATTGCTGAGTTCCAATGACGACGCGGGCTATTTTAATCGCACAGCAACATGATTTACGCGGATAAAACTTATTGTGAAAACGAACTGTATTAGCGGTAAATGAATGCCGACACGCCCGAACTTAAGATTCGTCAGAGGGATGAAAATCTTGAAAGAAGCTTATTATAGAAAGCTCAACGGAAAGTGAAACTTATCTCTACACCACGCGAACCTATGCGAACATGTGTCCCCAATAATGCACTGCTTCTATACTTGGCTTACACGCGTTCGTCTCATGCGGGCAACCCAAGTTGCATGAAGTGAAGTGAAGTGAAAACGCGGCGTGTCAAGTGATAGATTCGGTTGCGTAGGAAGAGATACGCGAACCTGTAGAAGTTGGAATATACTGGGCGAAACGAAAGGCAAGGCCGTTTGTTTCCCCGTTCTTCGTTCGGCCACGACGCCCACTATTACAGCTGAGGTGGATGAGAAGAAACTAGATAAAAATTACCGTACAATGGCAGAGTTGCGACAGGCTGAGTTGTAAGGTTACATGTGCACTCGTTTGTATGTATGTACCTCCTACACAGGGAACATAAAGAGTGAACAATGAAGACACCAGCGGAAATAGAGATGGCCATTTTTTCGTCGGGGAATGCATTGCGTGTGTCAACCCGTTCACTCTCAGGAAATCCTTGGACCGAACGAAAACTGAAACTCATCTGATGTGTTCCTGTGTAAGTTTCTTCGAAAACTGCAATTGTACGGTTTACTTTGAAAGTTTCTCTCTGGACATCCGTTTCACTTGGAGAATTTCATGAATGCTTTCACTCCAAATTAGGAAACGCGGTCAGATTCGGATCAATTGCATGGATGATGCGGTGAGGCCTCATCACACAGGATCGAAAGATTTCGACATTCATCTCACAGGAAAGTATCGGTTAAAGTTAGGTTATTTATGCAGTCAGTTATCGTTCCAAAGTTGAATCTCCGTAAGTTATTGAAACACCTCTCGTATATATAGATCGAATTTGCGTTGGAGTCAATAATGCACAAGGTTGAATTCAGAGGGTTTCACGATAACGTCTGCCATATTTCTCTGTATTATACTGTGTATCGATCTCATGCGCTCCTCATCGTTATTGATTCCCAATCGCCGCTCGTAACTTCACGCGTTATTCTGATGATCAGCCATCACAATTATATACGTATGCTGGTATAAAGGGGAATATAAACTTCAAAACGGCTGTCTCATAATATTGTATTATGAGCATCGAAGAGTGAATTTATACTGCATATTTGGGAGCTTTCTCTCTCTCTATCGTCGTGCAGCGCAAGACCCGGAAATTTCGTGGACGGTCCATTCGAAGAAATCATCACTGATGGGACCCGGCTTAGAAAGTTCTTTCCCACGGCTCTAACGACTCCATCACCCATCCATCCAACCACCGCGGGGTCGTCGTGTCGCCAGGCTCGACTCATCCACCACCACTTGCGCCTTTATATATCATCATGACAAATGATGATGCAAGGCTTCATTTCAATGCAATGCAGAGTGGAAATAAAGAGGGCTCATTTCCTTAGCAGGACGGAATGCTGCTTCTGCGGTTGAGTCGGGTGAAGAGCAGTTTTTTGCGAAACGTATTTCGCGTGAAGCGGAACTGTATACTGTACTGTACTCCTGTTCCCTAATTTTGATTATTCATATACAGGTACATTTTATTCATTCATTCAAGTGAACTCAAAAATTCAAGTGAAAAACCTACCCGGCATATCTAAATTTTGTCTGAGCCCCTGTCGGAATTTTGCTAGGGACAATTCAATGTAGATTATGATTGCTCAAGCTTTTCGGTCCTGTTGATGACAGGCAAATGTGCAATTATTTTTGTGGACTCGCAAAGACCGATAAAATGTTTGCGGACATGTTATGCTGAAGCTCTCTGCTTTTTGACAATTTACACGTCTTTCGCTTTACAATGCCCACAAGATCACCAATTTTTCTTTCCAGTAATTCTACATATCCCTATATGAAACATTTCCAACGTCTTCGCTGGTCCCTCGTCTGAGTTTCGAGTGGAAAGGTGTGAATACAAAATAAAATCTCGTCACCCCAAAACTACAGCAAAAAGTTGTTCAGTGTGGGTTCTTAGGTCCTGCAGAAAGCCTATATGCAGTACATATATGAAGTAATCGAAGAGTTGAAAAACTTTCCAATGTGGCTTGTGTAGAAAAGTTTTTGAGCAACATGTTGGGATTTTTCAATAGTTAACTTTTTCTAACTAAGCCAAGGCACAATCAAATACTTCTTTTCATATCTGTCCCGTCTGGATGGTTTTTGCAATTTGAAAATGTGCATGTTTTTTTCTTGAATTTTTTCTCTGCCCGAACCTGCAATATTTTTTTCTGATAAAATTAATCGCCAATAAATTTGAAAGCCATTCAGGAATACGAACAAAAAATGCAACTGGCGTTTGTTCAGCCTTCATCATTCATGACTATAAAATGTCTGCTTTTCTATCATATTGAATTTTAAATTGGAAAAAGTGTTTTTTAAATGTGTTACTTAACTTGGTATAATATCCCAGCCAATTTTTCATTTTGTGATGAAAAAAATGCAGTCCACCCGTATAGTAGAAGTGTATCACATTCATTTGAGTTTTGTTCATGTATGAGGCCTCAAGACTTATCAAAAAGTTGCTAAAAACAACCGATAAGTACATGAAGAAAGCCTAGCATTTCAAACCTGCTGTTGAAGTCCTGTAGATTGACGAGCTGAAATATTTAAAAAAAAATCAAGAATGGTATTTTATGACGAAGCTTACACAGATGTGAGCATTTCTTTAAAAAAAAAGCTCACTACAAATGAGAAAGTTGCCAGATCAAATTGAAAATTTTTTTCCCAAAATTTGAGAATCCGTTTCTTAAATCAATTCTCAGCATTGATTCGTGATATTGATGTATTTCACCATGCCTTTGAGGCCAATCAACGTCAAATCAATTCTCATTATTCCTCAGACTAGTTCTGCATAATATACTTATTATTTTCGTTCACATGCGATTGGATCTAGGAAATGGAAGTAATTTAGACCATTTCCAGTCACTTGCCCAATCGATTCGGCTTGTAATTAGATTTAGTTTATGACTTGTTCCACAGGTCTTATGAGATATCCCATTTATCAGTAACTGAGTGGAGTAGTGTTGTGTACTGTATATAGAAAGTGTGAGTGTGGTTTCTGATGGTAGACAAGGTGCCCCAGGGGTGCATTTTGTGCATCATCGTCAGCATGAGGAGTGAAAGACAACGTTTCGTTTATCATGTCCCCGAGGCGTGCTCGCTCCACTCTTCCCCTATAAATCATTGATTCCATGAGAAAATAAATTTGAGTCAGGTGGTTTTAAGCTATGAAAAGAGAGAATTTGTTTGGGGAAGCAATTAAAAGAATTACAGGAAATTTTACTGTAATTGGTGATCTATATTTCGGTTCTTGAATTGATTATTGAATGAGTTGACAAGAGGCTGAACTTGGAGGTAAGGGTTCATTACAGTATTCCTCACTTTCCTTTCAAAACCCATCAAGTGGCACCTTTGCTGATTTTCTCTTTCCTGTGTCAATAAAATAATCAACAGAAAGACTTCAGCATGAATTTTGAGTTTTGGAGGTTTGAGAGGAAACACTTCAAGTAAGGGTGTTTTAATTCATTGTTTTTATGTGGGAATTCAGAGAGAACTTTAAAAATCTTTATAAAGAGGTATTGGTTTAGGGAGGTTTGAATGTTTCACATTAAACTGTGTATCTTCAATGGGAAAATGCTTTGCCTTATTTGTCATGAAAAAGCTTTGGTTCCCAAGGAACACAATAAACTTTGGTGGCATTTCAAGTCCAAACACAAATTCTCAAGTAAGATAAATTACCTTACTCTGAGAAATTGCCAAGCTTGCTGAAAAAAGGCATCAGTTGACTTCATTAAATTCATAGCAGTCTAAAATTCTGAAAATTTTAGAGTAGTTGATTATTTTTACCACTGTGGCCCACAGAGAATCCTTGCTTTTTAATGTGGCCCTAGACTAGCACCACTGGTGTTTACTACAGTATATCAACTCAAGGAATACCCACCATCACTTAAGGCTTGCACCTTCAGGTTCTGGTACAAAATTTGCAAAAACCCATCCCCACATGAGACCCAATGCATCCCAGGTTTTGTTGGCTGACAATATATTTTTCAAATTAAATAATACTTTGCCACTTGAAAATTCTTACTGCTAACTATTGGATACCAGCAATATTTTTCACACAGGTGCACGTTCTTTTGTCCAAAGGTTTCAAACTTCAACCTCCACAAAGTAAAGTCCAGAAACTCAAGGAAAGTGAAGCTATTGTTCTCTAAATCCAGCAATAGTAATCCTGCGGCGGGAATACCGAGAAAATGCAAGCCAGCAGTGACACAACTTCTTGTCTGAAGTTTTTTGCGCAAACAGGTTAAGTTTCAGAATTTTTTGCTTCAGCTCCACACATCAGACTAGGTTTTTATGGACTTGCATTCAATTTTACTTGGGGCATGAATTTATGTGTGTCTGTGTAAGGCACGGATGCCCAAGATATGGCCCACAGCCCTGATCTGGCCTGCAGAGGCCTTCAAACTGGCCCGCAGGCCATCCCAACAAAATTGCCTTGTTTTTATAGATATCTAGCAAAAATTCAAAATGTTCCTGATTTCATCAAGTTTTATGATGTATTTTAATGATTTCCTTTTGATAAACTGCTACAAATTATTTCTGCAATGCTTGTAGTCAATGTACACAACACACAAGAATAAGTCATAGTGATTTACTTTGCTTCTGGAAGCTTCCAAGAGTTTCAAGTTTCAGGTGCAATCGAAGTTGCACACTCCCTGTTCCCATGCTTTCAACTTTCACATGCATGGAGCTTCCTCCAGTAACTTTTTTCATTTTCAGGAACTGTTAAAAAATTCATTTGTTTTTAGCAAATTTCTAAGAGAAAACTAATTGAGAGCACAATGCATTGTTCCATGATATATTTCTGATGAACTAAGTACAGTATTATTTCGTTAGTTCATAATTTTGAGGAACATGTGATTTTTTTTTTGCTTGGAAAGATGGAGCAAGGATAAAAATGCAAGTAAAATTAAAGCTTTGGGTTGAATTGTAGGTCTTCATCCAGCAAGTAAAAAATTGGAAATGCAATTTTTCTTTTGCAAGAACACGCAGAACACTATAATAATAAGCTATCTGATGGAAAATACTGAGGAATTTGAGGGTAAACAATGATCTTCTAGTCAAAGGAGGTATATAACACTTATAGGGCAACAGGCTCTTTCCCATTGCAGGACAAAGTCCAGATTTTCTTGGGTAGGCCAATTCAGGTGACGGATATGACAGCAAAGCCAGGTGGCCTAGGGCAAAATCAGCCTTTGCCCAGCAAAAATGTGTTGTTGAAATTTCCCTCAGTTTGACTTTTTCCATTAATTTTCTGTAGCTTCTAGATAGACGCCTTTCTTCTGATGCCCAAAATGAAGGGATGAAAATAATAGAAGTAATCCAGAGGTGAGATAAAAAAAAGCTCAGCCTTGGAGTTGGATTTTTTAGTTTTTTGGCAAAATTTTTCAGCAACATTAAAAAAATGTGCCAGGATTTTCTTGACCTTGCCCTGGATGCACTGTTATGTTTTTCAAAGCTTCTGTTACAGGCACTACATTTTTCAGAAAAAGACCCACTTGGCTGCCATAGCAGAGGGTTCATGGACAATTTATCATTCAACAAAGGTTTGAATAAAAGTGGTTGAAAGCAGCAGTGATACACGAAAAATTGACAAGTAATGCAGATTGTTTAATAAAGAATGGATTCACTGCTGTTGGAAACTTATAGTACATCTTACTATTTGAGTCAGAAATCAATATGGTGGAAAAAACAACCAACTGTGAAGTCTGAAAACAAAGAGAAACTGTACCCTTCCCAAATATTCATGCTTCCTTTGGTGCAGCAACATCCTCAAATGTGATTTCTTGGCCAATCAGAGGCCTTCAAAATTGCCTGATTCTCTATCTTCAGTACAGCACTGGATCAAGGCCACACAAATAAATTTATAAAAAACCCTTGCTTTGCCAAAAAGCATCATTCTCTTGAGCTGATTTGGAAAATGTATATATTCTTAGTAAACTTGCTGGCAAGTTTTGCTGTCTATGCTTCTTGTTTGGTGTCTTTGGTTAGGGAGCTGTAAGTGTGCAAGGTGCCAAATGATTCCAATCAAGCCAAATTGAACTAAAATTAGTATATTGCTGAAAATTCCCAGCCTTTGTGCCAGGCTGATATACTAGTTTTGCTTTTCAATTTCTTTGATCACAGCTTTCATTACATTCTTCTGCTGTGATGACTGTTGTCCCCAAGAACTGCCAAAGGGTTAAATGGAATAACATTGTGGAGCATATTGCAATAAGATTAGTGCCAAATACGATTTCACATCCATTATGGACTAAATCATATGACTCACACCACTATGTATGATATGTTTTCTATCAAAGAATCTATATCTGCATGTTTTGCCTTTTTCTTCTTGCTCTAATTTCCAGGAAAAAAAGATGCGTCTGGTACTATATACAGTACTGTAAGATACAGTACTGTAATTGTAAGATACAGTACTGTACTGTACATTCACGTCATCCTCAGTTGTCCCTGCATATTCTACTGCATATACTGCACTCACTGGGGTCATTGATGACAGGGCCGTACTGAATCCGGGACGGCTCGCTGTTGTAGGTGTGCTCGGCAATGTAGGTGCCGGGGCGGACGCAGCAGGAGAAGAAGAAGCCGCCACAGCCGCCGGAAAGCAGGCCGCCTGTGGCCCAGCACATGGCGAAGAACTCGCAGTTGCCCGAGTAGCACTGGCTCCGGTCCCGAATCACGGAGCGTCGGTGGAACGGGTCGTCGTCGAGAAGGCCAGCGGCGGGGCCAGCACCAGGGCCAAGTGGCAGCAGTGGACCTGATGGCGGCAGGGCCCGCGGGTGCAGGAATGACCCGGCTGCAGCCAAGGGGTCTCCTAATGTACACATTCGAATGATAAAATGAATGAATGAATTAATAAATAAATTCTGCATCTATATTAGGCACATACTGTATATATATATATATATATATATATATATATATCGTATATCATAATATATACAGTATATACAGTATTTACCTTTTGGCACAGATGAGAGGGTATTTTATTTTTGAAGAATCTCATGCCAAAAAGCAGAAAAATGAAGGAATTTCAGTCTGAATGGCAGAGCCAAAGCCGAGAAATATTATAAACTTTTCTCATCTATGGAAAAAATTTATTCACTTCTGGGTGGCATTTTTGTCCGCATTTCTGCCATAGGATTCGCATTCCATGATTCAGAAGAAAAAATTCATTTTCCAAGATTTTTCTAGACTTCGCATACTCAGCCAAGGGTGAATTTTGTTGACCCTTGGTCAAACCAAATTGCACCTGCATGTTCAAAAAAATCCCAGCATCATGGTATATATGTCAGACTTCAAACAATACATATAATATACGATATTAATTCAAAAAATCTTATGTTACAACAAACAATTGATTGATTACAATGGAGTCAGTTTTAGGCCATTGCATAGTTGCAAAAATTTTGAAAGAGTAAAATCGTGATGGATTTTTTGCTAGAATAGTGATATACTGTACATTGTTTATTCAAATCCCCTCTGGCCCTCAAGTAATGTTTTGCACATCTGAACTTTTCAGCAGAAAATTTGTTTGGAAATCTAGGCTAGGTACAAAAAAAATTTAGTAGATTAAAAAATTAATCTAAAAAACCACGTTTTCAAAAAGCAAAAAATAACCTTAAACGTGGTGCGCATCTATTTCATTTGTATTTCACTTCTTCCCAACAATCTCCATGCGCACCACATTTAAGGTTATATTTTGCTTTTTGAAAACATGGTTTTTTAGATTAATTTTTTAATCTACTAAATTTTTTTGTGCTTTTTAGTCTTACTTGAAAAACGTGGTTTTTTAGATTAATTTTTTAATCTACTATAATTATTTTTTTATTTTTAAAAAATATTCTTATAATCATTCTTTTCACAAAATATTGCATTGTCATCAGTTTCTGAGCTATCCTGAAAGTTTCAGCTTGCTAGCTAGTTGGGAAGTGAGCAAAATTTGAGTTGCAAAATTTGATCCGGACAAACAAACAGACAAGAAAGTGAGTTCATAATAATTATAGTAGATTAAAAAATTAATCTAAAAAACCANAAATCTACTAAAATTATTTTATTCTTTTTAAAAAATATTCTTAAAATTAATTTTTTCACAAAAGATTGCATTGTCATCAGTTTCTAAGCTATCCTGAAAGTTTCAGCTTGCTAGCTAGTCTGGAAGTGAGTGAAATTTGAGTTTCAAAATTTGATCCGGACAAACAGACAGACAGACAAGAAAAGTGAGTTCATAAAAACGTGGTAAAAACATGGTAAAATACCATAGTTTTAGAGATAATGAAATGAAATTAACTGTATTCATAAGTGAAATAAATTCAAATTTAAGTACTGTATTTACTTCGTTTGTTTGTCAGATTGAATGCTAATGTTCCATCACTTGAATTTTTAAAATTTCCGACTGACATTTTGCTTCAAAATACCATTTGGGAATCAAGTACAGTAAACATTTCTTTCAATATTATTCCTGCTAATGACAGGCACCTTCTTCTTTTACTCTCAAAGTGAGTGCACATGGTAATTGATTAAAACGTGATATTTCTTGGCATAATGGGTTTTTTGATAAGGGATTATTGTGACTGAAGTGGGGAATTTTGGTAAAATATCATTCCCTGGCACAAGATTCAACCAAAATTCTCCACTGAAATCCATGTGCGTGTCTTACTCAGGGGGTTATGGTACTTCAGTGGAGCAGGTTTAAAGTGCTCCATAATACTTCAAAATTTAAATGAGGGATAGTCTAAATTGATTTTTTTAACAATAAAAACTATTGCAGGTACTTCCGAATTTGTCATGTGAGTTTTGGGGAATCAATAGGATACTGCTCCTTGCAGTGCTGTATTTAAATACGTATAAAGAAGTACAGTACAGTACAGTAGACCCCTAGTAAATTAACTCAATTGGTTCCTGACAAAAGTTTGTTAAATAAGTTTGACTTTCCCATAGAATTTTTTGAGGAGGAATTTAATCTGTTCTGTGGACCCAAACAACAATTGAACATTGAATATAAAAAAGATTCAAGGCAACTAAATAACTAGAAAAACCAGGCACAAAAAAGCCAGTAATTCTATCACAGAAAATCACACATGAAAAATGTAGCTAGAAGAAATCATAAAACACAATACCACATTTACTTGAGTACCACACACACCTTTTTTTCTCAAATTTCAGAAGAAATAAGGGGTGCGTGTCATAAGTGGGTACAAATTTTTACAGAAATTTTAGGACGCTATGTGTGCATTATAGTTAATTATAATGGAGAAATTTCAAACAAATGTAGAAAGAAATTTTTTTGCACTGAAAAACTTGAATATTCATCCAACTTTTTTTCAATTTATGTCCAAAATAAAATGTTTTGAATTTATTTTCACCATTTTGTGGTTTTAGATTCACTAAAAATTGGGGTGTGCATCTTACTTGGGTATAAGATTTCAGACAATTTTCCAACTGAAAATTCCCTGTGCGTGCCTTACTTGGGGTGCATGATACTTGAGTAAATACGTAATTACACAAATGAGAGTGTCTACAAGTAAGAATTTTTCATCACTGCATGGGTGAACTATTTGTACCTAGATTGTGCCATACATTTAACCCTTGAATTCAAATTTTAAATTTTCTAATTTGGGATTGGTACCCAAGGAAAATATTTGTCAACCAAGTTTGGTATGTTAAGCAAGGTATTTCTCCTCAATGTCACATGTTTACTAACTGAAAATGTTGTTAACTGAGGGTCCACTGTATTCACTATTCATACTTGTTGCTTATTGACTCCAGCTTAAATCCATGGAGAAAACTCCATAGGTTGATGGACAATTCTTCACACCATACCCCAGTCTACATCCAGAAAAGAGCATGTATGAGGTGGGAAAGGAGAGAATACGACGGAATCAAGTCCAAGTTCGCACCAGAGCACCTTCACGGTCTACTTGGAATGTCGGCGATGAGACTCGAACTCGACTCGAGCATCACCGACCAATGACGAATATTATGGATATAATGGATGTCCTCCTGTTCATTATAGAAGTCACTCTGACATACACCAACCCAACTGAAGCACAAGTTGCAACTTTCCACCAACCCACACATTTAGCGAATGGAAAAAAGGACACTTTTCTTCACTTGGCCAGAGTTTCAACTGAGAATAAGAGAAGAAAGAGAGAGAGAGAGAAAAAGGTAAAAAAAGAAAGAAGGAAGAAAGGAAGGAAGGTTTGAGAATCTTTTTGATTGTCCTGTCCGGTTCTTCATTCTGGACTGCATGTACACTACCGTACCGCACTGCACCGAAAAAACAGTGTGGACGTCCATGGGCTCCACTTAGTCCTTCGGAAATGCATAGGCTTTGATTTAATCATTGTGATGTATTGTACTGTATACACTGAGACCCTGAAATGTGTACGCCCCTACATATGGACAATTTGAATTTAAGATCTTTAAAAAAATCTGCCCAAGCAGGATCTGGACAATATTTTGACTCACAGAGGCACTTGTCTGCCATTTTTAGAAAAGTTGAAAAAATATTTTTCAAAGAGTTGAAATTTCCTGAACTGATGGAGCTATATATATGTATGAAAATCGAAAATTAATAAATTTACTAAAATTCATAATGAAAACAGGCTGATTGAGTGCTCATTCGTTTGAAGAATTTTGCGTCATCTGTGCTACACACTATACGCAAGAATAGCAATTTTATTTTTGGGGTTCTTTATTACCCGAAAGATCAAATTCTGTGCGTTTTTCTTCTGCGCAGTTATATTACAGTGAGACACCCAGATGTGGACATAATTGGTGCATCTAGAGTGTCCCTAAGTTGAATTGTCCCTAAGTTGAGTCTTGTTTTCCCATAGACTTACATTATATAATTTTTAATTGGTGTTCTACGGAAGAAATATTCTTCAGAATTCCATAAAAGAAAGGTTTTTGCCTTTTGAATTTGATTCAGTGAATATTTTTCAACCTAATAAGAACATTTGGAGCATTGAATAGTATCCCACTGTACAGTTCATTGAACTTTTGGCATCTGTAAAAATGACATCCCCAGCAAATAATTTTGACGTTGCAAAGTGCGTTGGGAGGGCGTTCTCATGCCATTATGGCAAGACCGTTGTGAAAACGTCATCTTGGTCTTTACTCAACGCCCTGCCCCCAAACGTTGGCAGGGGGCATTTTGAAACGGGATTGGAACCCATTGCCAATGGGGTTGAAACCGTTGAGCCTGAGAGGCAATAAAAAGGGCAATATTGCCTACCATTCAATTGCCATTGGCAAAGGCATTCCCAAGGTGATGCCAATGGTATTGCCCCAATGTCTGACAGCCCTAAAAAAATAAAAAATAAATTCCTCATTCCCTTGCTGCTATTTACTTCTTCATGTTGCCTTCTTTGTGTTATACTCTTTCCTCTTTCTTCTTTACTCCATATGTGTGCTTTCTGTTCACAATATTCTTTGCTGCTGCTTCATCTCCCTTGCTTTGAATCTGCTGTCCTGCTGATGCTCATCCTGGGGTTC
>CAJPEX010000505.1:23266-98212 GCA_905338405.1 Notodromas monacha
ATCTTAATTACCAAACTTTTTACAGATCTTCAAAGTTTGGGGAAAATTTTACACATTGCAATATTTTGTACTAGTTTATGACAATTCTTCAGAGCTGAAACAGCAGAGAGAACTGCAATATTTGATTGCATAACACTGTGAACATCATGTTCAACTTTGATGATCTTGTGAACATAACACATCTATTCATTCTAGGCATTATAATTTTAGAAATATTTTGAAATGATTAGTCAAAAATATTGAACACATTACAATAATAATGCCTTTTGATTAATATATCTTTTCCTATTATCACTTGCCCCATTGTCAATCCATTCTGAATGCATTCACCAATGCCACTGAATATGGCTTCCCATTGTGAATGCATTGCCAACGCATTCTGCAATGCCACTGAATTCGGAATCAGCCCAAATTTCAAAATCCCGTTTTGAATATGCATTGACAAGGTGCAGTCAACGCCAATTCCTGAATGCCTTTTTTGAAACCATTGGGAGAAGTTTGGAGAATGGCATTGTCAACGCCTTGCCATCCCTTTCTCCCAATGTCAATAAACCAAAGGGCGTTGGAGGCAATCAGCCCCATTCTGAAAACAGCGCTGCAATGGCGTTGTCAATGCCATTCTCAAAACGGTTGCAACCTCAACGCCCCCATAATTTGCTGGGATCCAAGTCACAAAAAGAGATGGAAGTCCATCTGTGCAACAGTTAATTTTTTTAATTAGCTGAATTGATTGGTAAGTGGTAGGAAAAGTACCAAAGAATTTTTCTTACATAGATCTTAGGGTTGGAAATATCTGTTTCTTGCAATTAAGCTCAATAATTGCCAATTTTTCTAAAATTGTACTTGGCAATTGTATCGTGCAATGTCCTCATGTTGAGTCAGTGTCCCTATGTTTGGCCATTTTAATGATTTTTTATTGAAAAATAAATGTCCCTGATTCAAATTGTCCCCATGTTGAGGTGTCCGCGTGTGGGGGGGGGTCTCACTTCATTAACAAGTACTTTTCATCAAGCAAAGAAACACATTTTATTCAATTTTTTCAGAATTCATTTCTATTTCCTGATGAACAGGAAAAGTAATTAAATGTTTACATGATTAAGTCTATGGGGAAATGTAATCAAACATGGGCATGTCTTGATGTTGGGGCAAGGTTAAAACATTATCAATTATATCTGAATTTTGGGGAATCAGTGCACAAGCCAACTTCAATTGACCAAAATAATAATTTCACTTATAGGATGGCTTCCAGTGATTGAAACAAGAATTTTTGGTTGGGGGGGGGGGGAGTAAGAGGAGAATTGTAATTGATGATGCACGTGGACTCTCTCATCAACAGTTTTTTCAACAATGCTTTTCTCTGTGTAAAGATTTTCTTTGTGGCCCCACAGCAGAGTTATCTCCAGCACATGTTAAAGGGGTTCTCAGGCCACTATACCGGAATGATTTGCTGTCTCTTTCGAATTCCTTTTTCAAACATCCATGAAAATGAGCTTTTCAATGCGAGCATTTCACATAAAAATATAAATCCTTGGCAATTAAACTTGGAAAGAAAAAGTGATGACTCCGTGCGGAAATTGCAACGTCTCAAAGAAAATGAACCTCACGTATATCGCATAAGCTGGAATGATTGCTTTGAAATTTTAACGAAGGTTGGATTAGGTTTAACAACTCTTTATTGTGAGTACTGCGAGTTATATACACAGTTCGAATCATAATCAAGTTGATGTAAATTGTGAAGCGCGCAGAGAATACGAAATTTCAGCAAACCTTGACCTCTGTGATGGAGTACAAAATAAATCCCGACCGTGGTCAAGGTACGATATAAATTTGTCTTTGAGGCCGAGAAAAATATTCAAATCAACCCTTTATTTTCATTTTACTTCATTTTCTAGAAAAGAGAGGCCGCGTACGGAATATTCTTGAATAAATAAAAGTCGAGACTTCGAAACTTGGATCTGGTTCCAAATACCGGAATATTAGGAGATAAAATGGCAAAGAAGTGGCGCGTATGAAAGAAATGAAGGAGCACTTTTAATTAAATACATTTGTAATGGTACTCTTCATTATTATTATTCACGAGCACTCTATATGTAGTCATCACTTCCTGCGGTGCTTTCATTATTCGTTTCTTTCATATTTTCCTTGAGGTTTGAGCAGGTGAATATGTAGGTCAGGTGATATATACGAGGGACTTGAGCAGTTCCCGCACTATTACCACAATACTGTAATAAATGACCTAGACTCCCTTAGAGACTACTGTGGTCAACCTACTGCCTTTATTTTTTGACACTGCTCTTGTATTTACATTGAAATACAGGCCCTACACTGCGACACAAAAACGTATTTGAAAATATGGAAAAAACCCGGGTTCTTTGGTTGTTGTTCGATTCAGAGATTAATTCATTAATATGCTTAATTTGCCACTTCATTAGAATTCAAAAGATTAAAAACATTTGTCGCCTCTGTCCCATGCACACATTGATATTATATGTGCATCAGAGTGCATTCAATTGCATGAATTCTCAGATTGGCCCAGTTTTCGACTAATAAAGTACAACGCCAGGCAATTAATATGCACAATTCAAAGCAAAAGGTATCCAGGCTGTTCCCAGGTGATTAAAATTTTTAGTAATTTGAAAGGCAACATTGTGGAGCAATCATATACGGAACTGAATATTTTCCCTGGTCCTCCAAGTTCAAATGTGAGGATCCCAAATCTTTTAAAAGCTCAGTTCTGAAACTTCTGATTGTGTGGAATTCAGGCCATGAGAGAGGAAGTTATTTGGGTGATTCAGCCACCAATATATAGTGCTTGCACTGCAGTGTAGCCACAACACCTGAGAACCCTTGAGAATTGAATACATTTTTTTTGTTGAAATGAAGATGAGTTTGTTGATAGAGCTATGATATCATATTTCAATAGGGAATACTGGAGGTTACAAATATTATTGGCTTATTTTTTATCACAAGCAAGGAATTTTGGCCTTTGAATTACTTGATTTCACAATACTGTATCACAAAAACATTAAAACCTTGAACAGTTGATATTTTTTCTTTGCCCAATTTTTGTCACACTTGAGAAATTGAATGAACTATATTTGCTGAAGAGAAGGCGCTTAATTTTGGATGCAATCTGGATACTTCCTCAAAGAAAGTTGCAAAGCCCAGCATAATTGAACATTCATAATATTACACTTTGTTTGTAGATATTGTTAGAAACCAAGATTGTTGCTATTGAAAAAAGCTAAATTGGGGGTGTAACGCATAATGAATGAAATGCCTCCACTGAAAATGTTAACTAATAACTAATGCTGCCCAAAATTTGAACAGTGGGCCAGATCCAGTCTGCAGATATTCCTTTTCTATCCTGCAGTCCCTTCCATATATCTTTCAAGGTGGCAGCTGTCACTAGTCAAAATACTGTACAGTACTGTATATTGAATGATGAATTCGAAAATTTAAAATTTTGCCCCAGAAATCAACAAATCCATAGGGATATGTTTTTCATGCCATGCATAGGAACACAGCAGGAAAATTTGGATTCTCAGAAATCATGGTTTATTTTATTGTGGCCCAGATCAAGGACTCTCATCCACTTCTGCAATGTTGCCCTTGGCCAAAACAATTGTATAAATTAATCAGTGCTGCTGAACCAAAGTTGTTTGCTAAGTGTTCCATGCCTCCTCAGGCAAAAAGGCGAATTATTGCTAAAATAATGTACTGTGAAAAAATTTAGAATGCGGAAAAAATTTAGAATGCGGAAAAACTTGAAGAAGCCCTCCCCTGAGGTTGAATTTCCATCATGTGCCACGAGGTTTTTCACTTGAATTTATTGGCCAATCAGAGGCGTCCAAATATCAGATGATAATTTTCCAATACTAGATTCAAAACCATCAGCAATTTATAATCATAATAATAAAATAAGTTCACTCGCATATTATTAGAACAGTTTCAAATTTGCAAAGTTTTGTTTGACTGAGAAGCATTGAATTGTGTGTGTCAAAATAATTTGCTAAGTTTGTACAGTACTTGGTGTCTTGGAATTTTTTGAGAATATTTAAATTAATTTATCAGAACTTAATTAAAAATCGTAAAGGGATTTATGGCCTTTGTCCAAAGATGCTCGCTGTGTGCTCAATTCTTCATCTTGATTCAACTACTCAAAAGGAGCCACTTTCAAGTCAAGGTGTGTTGAAAAACCCAGCCATTCCCAACAAAAGTATGCACAGAACTGTATATAGGAATGTTTCTGAATGAAAATAGGTAAATCTGACTGCAGAAAAAAAACCAGTGCCAGAACTTTTGCTTCTTCAAATACGATGTCATTTTCCGAACCTCTTTCTTTCATTGGGGGTTCAAACGAGTTTTTTTTTTCCAATTCCTAGACCAAAACTCATTTGACATACTTCTGGTGGGAAACATCTAATGGCCGCCATCGGGATTTCGAAATTTTCCGATTTCCACGCAAATATTGCCAAATAAATGAAATTATTCCACATGGGAATCGAGAAAATATCGACCAATATTGGAAAATACCAAATGCTCCGCTGATGATGAAAAATTTTGGTACTGTAAAAATAGCATGCGTGACAGAACTGAAAAAGCCGATGCTCTTCAAAAATCCCATTTAACATTCAATATAAAATTGCACCCCATATGTCATATATATATGTCATATATGTCGGTCATATGGTCAGAATGTCATTGAATTCTCATAACTTGCCTCGATTCAATTGTCTATTCATACTTCCTAAAATTTCCTATGAGAATATCGGAGCTATCAATAACTGATTTTCAGACTCTGGACTCGTCAAAATTTTCGAAAATTCACTGAAAAACATGGCGTGAGGCTGAAGAATATTCATCTTGAAATGTAATTCAAAGTCAGCGTAAATTCAACTCAGAATCGAATTGATCAGCAATATCAATAAGATTACTCAATGGGTAAGTGCTACAAAGTAATACATCAGTTTTTGCAAAACACTAAATAAATTTTATCATTCTGACGTGAATGTTTTTTTTAAAATCTGGATGATGTCTGCTTGGCTTGATTATCATCACTTTACTTTGACATTTTCAAAATTGGACAATGTGTACAATATGTTAGAGTACTGTATTTAGGAAGCCATAAAATGAAAAACCAGCTGCTTTATTCATTTGTGGAATATTTTTCAGAGTTTTTTTTTATTCCTATCGCAGATAAAATGTAGATACATGGCTTGAAATGTTGCTGGCAAAAGTGCATCTAGCACAAAAACCAAACCCCTAATTCATTATTGGGATCGAGTATCAAAATGATTCCCAGAGGTTCAAAATTTTGCATGAATAGTTCTTTGAAAACTGATGGTTCATCGGTTGATTAAAATTTTTATTCAAGACTTTTATTTCCACACTTGGATGAAGGTCGGCTGAAACGTAAACTGGAAACCCACGGAATTTCGGCACATAACCGTTCCCTTTGCTGAGGCGAGAGGGAACAATTAATGAGTACCCCCCCCCCCCCCCCCCAAAAAAAGTATTTCCCACCGGAATAAACCAACGGTTTTCAGGAGAATTGCAGAAAGTGGAGTACAATAATATCCATCCAGAAAAAATAAATGGAATGAGGACTACAAAAAGGCGCTGCATTTCACACCTATCAAGAATAAATCATGAAATTCTTGTTATTTTCTTCGAATGAAAACCGTGACCCAAAGGGTATTCTCGAAAGTTCTGCGAAAGATAAAGCCAAGTATCCAACTTTAACTTGAAGTTATATTCCGAAGAAAGCCTCTAATTATGTTTTTCGTGTGTTATTAAAACTTGTTCATGCAATGGTCTCGTCGAATAAAAAAACAAAACAAAAGAACTGCTGCCATTTCAAATATTTCTGGTATAATCTTCCAGAAATATTAATCTTTCTCCCAGTAATTATGCTCAAATTTCACGTGAAAAAATTTTAAATGTATCTCTGGTGATATTATAAATCATGCTCTGATCTTGTTTTAGAAAAGAACACCACACAGAGAACTAGTTCGTGAAAAAACCATGTTTTCTGAAATCATCAATTTCAGGATTTTAAAAATGAAAATAATGAGAATGGTTACAGAACTATCGAAGAAGAACCGAACGTGAAGCGCAAGAAAATTCCGTTTCAACAAATCATTTTGTAACAATATTTTCCTTATGACTGATTTCTTGCCATGATGAATTGTTTTCTTGGTCCCGAAAAAAATTTCGGGAAGCAACAATTTATTTGATCATACAGTTGTTAATGAACAGATACTTGCGTTATGAATGTATCTTTGATTTTTTCTGCTAATATGCCAGTAAGTTCAATATTTATTTTTGGAGAATTTAGGAAAGGGAATGTCTGAACTATAAGATAAGCTTGTTTAAAAAATTTGAAAATTTCTCCATCATTTCAGCAAAACAAGTTGAAAATAGGGGCAATTATTCACGCATTGTTGGTGGAAGCATTTTAAAGCATCCCCATGCAGTTTCCGAGAAAATTCCAGCGAAAAATCTTTTTAAACTAGATTTTACTGAAATGAACTCGACCATACGGTATGCCCCACGAATTTTTGTGAAAGCTCTTCTTCCACAAAAAAAAAAAAACAAGCCGAAAAAGCGTGAAACAATAATAAGCACAGGTCCGAACAATGCAAGAAAAATAAAACATGAACCTCGGTCGCCTTGAAATGCTTTCGGGAACGTATGCCCCTCACACTCAGCATTTCTCCCCCGAGGGTCAGAAATTTCAGCCGCTTAAAATTATAATATGTATACAATATATACGGTAAAGACACGCGCACCACAAGAAAAATTAGACGGAAAAATAATAGTCGACTGCGAAAAAAAAAACAGAAAAACCAAATCCAAATCCCACCCCCTCCCCCCTGTAGCGAAAAGTGACAGTGAATGCATATATTACGTGAAGTGAATAAAGTACACTACAATATACCCATGAATCTCATAGAAGTTCTTCCCGTTCTGAAAAAAAAAACAACCAAAAATCTCTCTCTCTGTAGCAAAAAATAAAAAATAAAAATCAGGGCATCCCCGGATCAGCAGGGATTTTCTCCGGTCTACCTGCAGGTGTGCATGCTCATGCTGGGGGGAGAAATGTTGCAAGAAAAAAGGTATCCACAAAATAAAAATAAATTATATACAAATCTTGAAGAAATATATGCACAATAAGCGTGAAGGAAGGAATAAGTCGGGGTGTTCTTATTGCTGGGTCCTCCGCTCTGCTGTTGCCTGTTTCTCTGGTGCTGGTGCTGGGCAGGGGGGGAAGGGAACAAAAAAAAGGGAAATCCGAGCCCCACAGCTGGGTTTTGTTTATTCTCATTTTATTTTCCTTTTTTTCTCTGGGATCCTGGCCCCGCTCATCTTCCACAAGGCAAAAGCTATAGGTTGAGAAACCCCGTGGGCCACTTTCACTCTCTCCATCACCGATTATTCACCACGGGGCGAGAAAATATAGAGCGAAAACAAAAGGCCCCGAAACGAAAAAAAATAATACAAGCCGGAAGGAAGAAGAAGCAGAAGGAAGGAATAAAATTAAACAAAAAACACTTGGCTGGACCATCATCATCATCATCATCAGCAGCAGCAACAGCCAAAGCAGTTGGCCCACGCCCGCTTCTCCTGGTTCCCGACCGATTATTGAAACGAGGTCCACCTAATTGTTTCCTATAGGAACTCAGGAAGCCAATGACTTGCTTTTCCAATCATGATACTGTTTAGAGCCAGACGAACACAGTCCAGTGAAAAATGAGCCCATTTTCTTGCAAATGCTGGAATCTCCCGACATTCCATAATTTCAAGTCAATATATTATACAGCAGGTGGACTCTCTCTATGCAAAAGAATTCACAAGCGAAAAAAAAACATTTTTTTATTGGCAGAATTGTGTGGCAGAGATCAGATACAGCAGAAGGAGAGAACCCTGGAGGAACAAAGACAAAGCTGTTATGTATACTGGGAATATCAATGTAGACAAGAATTTTGTAGAGAGTCCTGTACCATAAAACTTGATCAAGTACCGCTTACCCTCAAGTGAGGCATGGACCATTGCATTTTACTTTTTAAGCTAAAAATCGGGAAAAATTCCCTTTGCTGCAAAAAACAAGTACAGTACTGTACAGTCAAACTTTCATTTGGTTACACCATTCATTCTGGAAGATTTTCTGGAACTGAATTGAGGGTTTTGTGAGAAAGGGTTTCTATTATTGGACAAATAATCTCATTCACATATTGTTATAGGCCAGTCAGTACATATTTAAAACAAGAAATGTAAGATAAATAATTTGAAGCTCGAGTTTATAATAATTTTACATTTCATTTTAATAATTTTGTTTGAAGCAGAATATTTTAGGTTTTGTACACATACTGCCTTACGTTTAGTAAAAGAGCGAATGTGTTTGCTGTGTTTTCAACACAGCATTTCTTGAGATATTGTGTGCATTTGAGTTTCATACAAAGTACCATGATTACATCAGGGATTCTCCAATGTTTCCATGAGAATTTTTGAACTACTTTCAAAGAATATTGTGTAATGGAACAACAAAAATATGCTTCAAAAATATAAATTCAAAAAAGTCTGAAGAAATTTCTTGAGTTAGCGTTATGTGAGCGTAGGGATGTAATTTTTAATTATAACTCAAAGACATTCATATGAGAAATGCAGAATTTATTTTCTATTGGCCCATTTTAACTCAATCACATCCACAAAAGAAATCCAGAATTTATTTTACATTGGCCCATGTTTTAATGTGTAAAATTTGTGCCTGGGCAAATTTTGGGTAAAAAATAATAAGTGCAAGCCTCATTTCAGGATATAGAGAATATGGTGAATAGAAGTTCACTTTAAATTTGAGTTCAATGATGATGATTTTGTTTCATGAAAATTATTTAATTATTCAGAGAAAATCTTGAGGAGGCAAAATATGTAAAAAGAAATACTGTAGTTCTCTGCAAAAAATGACGGAAATTTAGCACAGTATTTCTAGAATCTATGTGCTGGTGGTACCTGCCGTTCAAGCATCCCCCAATTTGATGGCTGAATTTGCTGTGAGGTTGACTCAAAATTTGACCTAGGCCTCGCAATTCACTCCACAGAGATGAGCCAAACCATCAAACACAATGTAGAAAACATTGCATTTGATGTTGCTTTGCAATTTGACTTCTTTGCAATTTGACCCTAGTCCAGCAACAGATTAGGGTCAAATTTTGGGGCACCACCTGCACCAGTTTCATATTTCCACTTGGACATGTATACACCCACCAACTGTTGCCAGTATATATAAGAAAAATACAACATCACAAGAAAACAGATACATTTAGAAACAGAAGGTTTTCTTTCTTCGCATCAAATTTCAATTTTGATTCAAGGTCCACATGTAAAAATCATGAAATCATCAACATTAATGCAAACTACTGAAAGATAATTGAATTTATTCAAGTACCACACAACATTGAGTAGGAGGCACACCCATAAGGTTTTACCAAATTGTTTTGGCTTAGAATTTTCCAAAAATCAATCACCATCATTGGTTCAAAATTTATTTTCATTCCTCGAATATTCCTCTTAAATTGATTACTCATAAGCACTGGAAGAATCTCAAAAGAATAAGAACAGAACTGTATTTCCTGTCATTATTTTCCTCAACATAAGTTCTCTTTTGATTAGCATTACTATTTTCATTACTTTCTTTAAAAAAATTTATATATATATATATGTACTTGAATCGTTTTCCCCCAGTTTATTATATACTATACGAAAATTGGGAAATGCTTCGTCGACTTCGCCCAATTCGCGGAAGAAGGAAGCCTGATACCAATTCTGCATTTTCTTTTTCGACTCGAAGGCAACTTCGATCAACAACGTCGATTGAAAACCCAAGTCAAATTAAACTCTCAATAGTGATAATTACGGTATCGACACTATATCTCTCTCTTTTCCACCATTTCCGGGTAGCAAAATTATGCTTGGTGTTTAAAATCGTTCTTGGTGTTATTCCATAAAAAGCAAGTCAGGTTTTTTTCATCTTGGGACCGCAAGTCTACGTCCATCAGAAGAAAATAGGCTCTCGACTGAAGCAAAAATCGGGTTTCCCTTTGTTTTCTGCGCAGCAATGACGCAATTATAAACGGCGCGCTATTTTCGAAACACGCGGGCTTTATTGCACAAGCAGATTTTGGTCTGCACGCGGTGTTCCGCAATTACAAAATTGCTTTTCTGGATCTCAGTATCTCAGCAAAATCCGCGTTATTGCGTCACAGATTGGCAGCTAAATCACGTCAATATTTGTTGTTTTGTTTTTTTGTTCTGCTGTAAGTTTTTCACAAAGAAATTGCGTGGAACCCCAACATGTTAAAAATTCGACTTCGGGACACTTGGAACTGAAACAATTGGTCCCCAACATCTGGAAAGTGACTGGAGATATGGACAAGTTCCCAGCAGTGTACCTGCTGGAAGAATTTAAAAACTTTTAATTTCGTTATTTTTTGTAGTTCTTGAAGAAATTGATCTACTTACATTTTAAAATGAAGACATTAGTTTACTTATAAAATTAACCTAATTCAAAATACACATTGGCTCATTTTGTGCTTCTATTTTATGTTTCTCATCATGTGTGTTCAGTGAATAACAAGACTTGTTATTGTTTTTAGCTTCATGAATTCCTTCTGACGCCAAAAGATCAGGTTCTGTGTGATTTTCTTTGGCACATATATTTTCTGTATCTTAGAATTGAGAAATAAAGTGAGACCCTCTCATGAGAACGCCTCAACATGCGGACAATTCATCATAGGTACATTTTTTCTACATAAAAAAGGCTTAAAAGCCCTGAGCTATGTACACTTATTTGACATGCAGACATTGCATGATAACATTGCCAATGCATTCCAGGAAAAATTACTTTATTAGGCTGAATTGCAATAAGCAGATATTTCTAACCCTAATAAGATCTAGGCAAGGAAAGTTCTTTGGTATTTCTTGCATTATTTTCCCATCCATTCAGCTAATTTAAAAAATTCCTATTGAATAGAGGGACTTCCTTCTTTGTGTTTCAAATGCTATTTTTTCAGATGCTGACATTGCAATGTATTATAGAGAGATTCACTATTCCATTCTCCAAATGTTCTTACTGAGTTGAAAATATATTCCCTGGATCAAAGTCAAGTGACAAACACATTTTTTCATGGAGTTCTGAAGAATATTTCTTCCATGAAACACCATGCAATTGAAAATTGTTTAATGTAAGTCTGCAGGAAAACAAGACCTCACTTGGGGACATTGCATCTTAGGGACACTCTTGCTGCACCAATATTACATTCGCATCTGGCAGTCTCACTGCATTATATTTTAAATTATTGAGGGATTTCATAACTATTCATCCATAAGAGAACCAATTGAACATATTCCCATTGCAGTTTTTCAAAAAATTAGGTCCAACACATAAACATTCTGACTCATGGCTGTGCTCCATGCACCAATTACGTCCTCATCTTCAGGTCCCTCTGCACTTTTTCTGCTATTTACCAGCAGATACCACCCAGATTTATTTTCTGACCCACATTTTTTTTTCTCCTCAGAAAGAAGAAATGAAAGGCACCTGCTATGGATTGAAAATGAAAATATTCAGAGGCTTTATCATGCTTCAATTGTCTTCCAGAATAAAAGAAAGAGAGTTACAAGACTGTTTTTAGAGTAACAGGCACAAGAGCTTATAATGATGATCCTAGGATCAAACGCGCCAACGGATCCTGATTTTTATTTGCCTGCTTCCACAGAGTTGATAAATATACACAGAGTTTATTCATTTCTTCCTTATGTTTTCTGATCAGTTGGTATTGCATAATTATTACGCAGTCGGTCATCGGTGGAAAAAAGTGAAAGTTGTTTCCCCCGGCTCACCATACGGATGCTCAGCGTATAATCCCGACAGGCTGGGTCAGGTCAGGTTTCTCTGAATTCGACGTAAGGCCATATACAGTATAGTATTTCGACCACCACGTGAAGCATTAAAAAAAACACACAATTGCAGTACTATGGGCAGATGTGCTTGACAATTGAATCGCACTTTTAAAAGAACGTGCACTAGATAAAGCCTCAAAATACCGAGCACAAAGAAAACATTAAAAAAGGAAACGAGCACTTTTGAGCATATTCCTTTTTTATTTTCATCCTGAATGGTTCAGAGGTTGAGGAAAAATTCTGAGACGTCTGTTTCGCGCATTTATTTTGTTTACAAAATTAATTACACTTGAATCTCAAAAACTCGAACGCCTCCCTATTTTGTTTTTCACGAGTCATTGTTTGAATTTCCCTGCATGGAAAGAATACTGTACATCAAAAACCTGGGTAACTCAAAGGCTTTCCCCTCAAGCATCCAAAACTCAAATTTTCAGAAGGGCTTCTGATGTTGGCTTTTGACTTAATTATTGACACAGCAGGCAGAAAAAATAAATTTAAAACTTTAAATCGATTGGTTTGGATCAGAACTGAAAGATTACTTGGGCAAAATGAATCAACGCTTGCCTCCTTAAAGTATACAATTATAACGGTTGGAATTGTTGTGAACTTAAGACTAAGTGTAATATGCAATTGTCAACATGCCAAAATGTCAAGTGAAATATGGTACGATATTCAGGGCAGTGCAATTTTTCAAAGCTATTTTAATTTTGCATAAATCCAAAACCCTTGTGTTCCTGTATAGTTTTTTCCTTGTTCAAAAAGCAGGTGATACCATGAAATTTGACCTACCCACACAACTTTTCCATCCTGCTACTTGACAGTCAAACTTTGTTGGGGTTGACTTGCAATTTAACCTCTGCCCCACAATTCCAGACACACAGTGATACAAAACATGAAATACAATATAGAAAACGTAGCATTTGATGTGGTATTGCAATTTGACTAGTACAGTCAACCCCTGTCTAACGGACTTGATTTGTGCAAGGGACGAGTCTGTTAGACAAAAAGTCCTTTACACAAATTCAATTAATATAAAACATTAAAAATTCCAATTTTCAACACTAATTTAAACCAAAAGAAGTCTGTTTGGCGGATTTTGTCTGTTGGGTGGGAGGAAAAACTGCTTGCAGAGCTGGTCTGTTTGGCAAAAATCCCTTACACGGGAGGTCTGTTAGGCGGGGGGCCACTGTACTTCACAATTTGACCCCAGTCCAGCAATGGATCAAGTCTTAACCCTTGGGTACAGCAGAGGATTCTTTCCAATAGCGGGACAGAATTGGATTATTTTTGTATCCTCCCAAATTTTCATAATTTTGAAGGTCAAGAAAACCCTTCCAGGTGAGCTGAGGCAAAGTTGGGATAAATTAAAAAAAAAAGCCAGTAGTCTAACCAAGAATTTTTTCAATTTTCTGGCAAAAATTTTCTGTGCCCAGGGAAGAAAACATTGGGACTTTTCCTGAGTTTGCGCTTAAGCCCCTGTTGACATTTTTTTCTTCACCTCTCTGAGGTGCAACAAAATTTTGCAAAAAAAAGTCCAATTTCATTGCCCAAGGGTTAATGGTGGGGCACAACCTGCATGTATTACATGATTTTGCATTTCTTAGTTTAATACTCAAATATTTGTTTTTTTTTCTTAGGAGGATAGCTTATTGAAAACAGAGAGAAAAATGGATAAAAAACTGAAGTTTACTGCTCCTCATCAAATCAGAGGGACTTGGGACCTTGAAGTTGGGACTCTTTTTCCTACTGATGTGAGCCAGAATATTCCCAATAAAGGACAAACATCATTGGGATATGGAACCCGCGAGGGCATGAATAAGCAAATCAAAATAGTGACCCTTTTTATTCCATACTAATAAATCCGTACAACAAAAACAAAAGAACCTTGACATATAACACGGGTCACGTGCGTATATACTGTATAATCCTTTCTAATGCCGGGGTTCATAAAACACATCAAATCACAGGACAGCACCCTCACTCACCGACTGACGACGATTGTGGCGCCGGTGGCGGCGGCGGTGGCAGCCCGAAAAGCGGGCCAGCACCGGCTCTCGGGTACCTGAAGGACACATTCCTCCTGGCCCTATACGACGACGATGACGTGTCGTTGTCGTTGTTGTTATTGTTATTGTCTGACGACGCCGGGCCAAAGGACGCCTCCATCAGCAACCGAATCCGTTCCTCCTCCTCCTCCTGCTCCTCATCAGCACTTCCGGCTTCCGCCTTTTTCACAATGCCGCCATCATCAGCAGCACGATTCTCCTCTTTGCCCCAGTCTCGGTCATCGCTGCTGTTGCTGATGATGGCCAGTGCCGTCACTTGGGCTTGTGGATGATGCTGCTGGCTGCTGCTGCCGCCGCCGTCGTCCGTCGTCGTCGTCGTCGTCGTCGCGACCGCCACTTCAGCCACGGCGGCGACGATGACCATCATCAGGCATGATGTGACGACGAACGTCGCCCGCGCAGCCCTCATGGGAAACACGGCTGTGTGCCGATTGTCCCCTTTTTATTTATTTATTTATAGATCGATGGATTGATTAATCAATGGATGATTGATCCTTCCTCTTCCGGCTGAATCCACTCTCGATGCAACGCGCACGAAATCACACACAGCAGAGAGACACAGCACACATTCACACTCACGAACACGTTGATTCGTGGATTGATTTTGGCAGGGAGTAGCCAAAAGATGAAGAAGAAGAAGAAGGTGATGGAGTGAGAGAAAGAGAGAGAGTGGAAGGAGAACGTAAGAGGAGTGAGGGAGGGAGAAAGGGGGGAGGGAAAAAAGAGGTTGGAGCTAAATGGACGCCGTGATTGCGGCGGCGGTGGCGGCGGCTGCCTTGCTTGGTTTGCAGCGCGAGGAGAGTCGGCTCCTCGCGGCGGCGGCGGATTTCTGACGGCGTCCCACTAATACACTGGTGATGATGATGCTGATGAATTCTTCTTCTTATTCTCCTCTCCTCCGCCTCCTTGTGTCAAACAGTATTTCCTCTCTCTCTCTCTCAGCACTCACACTCTTTTTTCTTCTGTGGCTATTTTACACCAGTGTGGCACACCTGGAAAACACACAGTCAAAAAATAAAATTAATGGTTGAATCAACAAGCAATGCTGAAAGTGGTACACCTGGTACCCTGCAATGTGACCCCAAGCCATAGAGCTGAACCATAATATAGGATCAACCCCCCAAAAAGTGGTCAAATAGTGAGGCACTGGGTAAAATTAAGTAGGAGCAGCACAAAAGCCCTGGAAAATTGGCTGAAGTAGGTCAAATTATGAGTGAGTCAACCTCCAAGAAAATTTGACCTTCAAATTTTGGGACAGAAAAATATTTGTAGCAGATCAATTTGCTAGGTACCAGCACATGTATATTTCTGATGGTATCAAGATTCATTTACACACAGACACATTCACACTGTATTCAATGAAAAACCCTATTCATTTGAATGAATGAATTTGGGGACACTTTAAACAGAAAAAAACTATGTCCCAATTAACACCCAAAATTGTTTTGAGGCATGGACTCCTCTCAATCATTTCAGGTAAGATGGAAAAAAATTTGCCAGTTGGATATATCTTGTAACAATATTTTTTTGACACAGTATCAACAAAAAGTAGCATTTTAAAGTTACTCAGTCTAAATCATGATAAAACAATAGGATAATTATCTGTTTTTCTCAAAATGTTTCCCATCCTGTGTGAAGAATATTGTACTGTATATGAAGAGCTAAAGTGGTTCTTGTTCTTTGCATCTCATTATTGAGCTCCATTCTGATGCCATGTAAGATTACATTTGTTGTATGATTTCCTTATTCATCCAAGTTATTTCCTGTGTCTTTCATGATGAACAAGGCAGTGATGTTCCCATCACGCCGTTAGGATACACATTTAAAGTATTTTGCAATATGTCTATAGAAGCAGAGAGAAATCAACTCGACATGGAAGAGTTTTGGCTTTATATGGTGGCAGAATTCAGGAAACAAAATCGCAGGCAGGAAATGAGCGATGCTCTTCCTGTATTACGTAAGAACGTCTTTATGAGGCAGTCACCGAAAAATTAATACTCTCTCTCTCTCTCCATTTCTCCATTTCTTTATTTTCTTCCTTTTGTTGCTGGTGTTGCAGAATTTGATGAGTTGTTCATGCGTATATAGAAATATGTGCGGGTGGCACCTTGTTCGTAAACGTTCCACAAAGTTTCTTTGGTTGGAATAAAGTTCCCCAAGCATCATTTATTTCCCTGGGCCTCTTATATTGTGGAGTCTACAAAGATGAATAGTGGCTTGTTGCGGTCACGATTGCCTACTTCTTACGCGCAAGACCAGCATGTGAGGAAACAAGAATCAGGCCGAACATTCTTCGTCACGATATCTTTTTTATAAAATTTTAATATACGCTGTATATACTTTTTCATTCTCACGATGGGAGTGAAAAGCTCCTTTTGAATTATCAGCATCAGTCACTGTAAATAATGCTTTCCAATTATTGCCAGGAAATCTGGGTCTTTTCCTTGTGTATATTTTTTTCTTTTCAGAGAAAGTAGAGTCATTTAGATCTTAGAGGTGAGCTTGATGTGATAAACACCAAGGGGATATTTGAAACCCCAGGGTCTTGTTGGTGATGGCACTCATGTGTACAGTATTTGTCCTCCTCGCCAAAACGTTTTTATTTACGTTTTCATTCTTATGGTATGCAAGCTTTTTCTTTTCTTTTTATTTCTCTTGAACAAATTGGGCTATTTAAATGGACAAAAACTGAGAATGTATTTCATGATCAATATACTTGAGTAGTCTATTTTATAATCAGAAACAAATGCTGATTTTGTTCATTTTTCAGAGTTTTTTTTTCTTCTATTAGTGCACAGGTGGTACCTCACAATTTGACCTCAAGAAATTTAACCATCCCAAAACTTGACAGTCAAATTTGCTACGAGGTTGACTCACACAGATGAGCAAAAATGTCATATACAATGTAGAAAACATGCCATTTGATATTGCTTTGCAATTCAACCCTAGGCAAGCAACACAATAGGGTTGAATTGCAGGCACCACCTGTATTACAAAGGAGATTAACTCTTATGATTTTTGAGCTTCTCATGCCAAAATATCAGGTTTTAGGCTATTTTCTTCTGCACAGTTATTTTCCATATCTTGAAGTTGAGGGACACAATTATTATTACATTTTTTTGGTGTGGAATATTCATTGTTTTTTTGTGTAAAGGATAACTGGTGAAATTTTTTTGCATTGAAGTCGAAGGGGAAATGTGATCCAACAAAGGGACAATAAGGTCCAAACACCAATTATGTCTGCATCTTGGGGCCACACTGTATGCAGTATATAATCATGACTCACAAATCAATAAAACGGATTGAATGAGATATATTGGACACTTGGGAAAGGTAATGTTGGGTTACTTCCTCGCACACTTTCCCTTGGACTGATTCTTTTCCAATGTGCTGGTATGTACCCACTGACACAGGCAAATAATTGCCAATATTGTAGTTATGGAAGGTATTCTTGTGTTTTCTTTGAAGCCGACTGTCTCTATACATGCAATATACATTTCCTGAACAATACACTGCTCAGTAAAGGAAGTGTGTTTATGGCAGGAAGAAATACTCGTCAGTCAGGTTTTCAAGGACACAAACTCGCAGGAAATTTGCTTCTGTTTTAATTTTCTGAGAGCAACCAACGTTTGAATTGAATAAACATCCTTTGCTTACAAACATTAACGCATCTTCAGCAACCATTTGATGATTTTTCATCTTCCCCAAGCGACGGAACTTCCGCCAAACTTCACGTAATTATAGGAAACTGATGAATGTTCTTGTAACTTATTTGGAAGAACTCGGGAATTCGTGGCTTGTCACTGTCATTCAGGAAATTCTCAAAATAATATGATCAGATATGTTCAAGATGATATCCATAAACATTTCCATTTTTATCACAATTTATGAAACGAATATTCCGCTTGATTTCTATTTTTTCGAAATGTAATAAAATATTCGATTTCGTATCATAATAAATTGATAATATCTTTAATGATCTCTTAATAAATTTGTCACTGTTCATAACAATGCGGGGCTTATTCAATGATTTGGGCGCTGGACATTTGACAAACGACGCTTTTTCAATATCGTAGAATTCTGTAATATAGTTCAAACCAAATAAAAATCTTTAAGGAATTTCCCCGCTCATTGAATGTCATGCACAGAATATTGGTTGGCCAGTGAATAATAAACTGTCATTTTAAATCGTTATTTACATCTTGATTTTTCAAAAATTTGAATTTTTGTCTTGCTTTGGGAAAAGACGAAACGGAATGCTTCAAACGCACACACTCGGGGAAAATCATTTCAAGTGCAGTATTTGGCATCCTTCGGAGAATTTGCCCAGCAGCACAGATTTCAAGAAAATATAGTCTTATGCATGTATAGTTGCATTTGTGGCTAAAAATTTACTCAATTTCATCATGTCCAGTGCATTGCAGAGAAATAAAAAAAGATTTAAAGGAGGATAGACGTCCACGTCAGCTGCTGGTGACTGAGAGTATCAAATGATAAAGTACAGCACAGTACAATAGATACAGAACAGTACAGTGAAAACTTTATTTGCTGCTTGTCAGCATTGACAATGAGGTTTGAAAAAAAAATTCTCGATCCACCCCACAAACATATAACCATTCAAGCACATTTTAAAGATCAGAAGAAAACACAAGTGAATAGATTGAAAATGCGTGGTCAAATACAAGATTACAAATCCAACAGTTGCCATCGTCTTTTCTGATTAAAAAAAATTAAATTGAATAAATAAAAATCACACCACAAGGAAATAATACTGAGCACCAATTCAAGCACACAGTGTTTAAACTTTTCAAGTTTAACAATTCAATCAATAAATTTAAATTATTTAGGTGCCGAGGAGAAATTCTTTTTTTTTAACGCGGAAATAACGACTTGAAATCTTCCCCCGAATTTTGTAATCGGTCTTCCATCCGAATTATCCTTCCATATACAATATATCCCTGGAATATTTCACGCCAACTCGAGCAATAGTCGGCGGTTGAGCATGCATGTGATGCCTCAAGGATTTCGCAGCAGCAGAGGGTGCGAATTTTCACGAGTAATTTAACAGGTTTTTTGTTTTTTGTTTTTTGCGGGCGGGGATGAACGTGTTCCAATTCGTGTAGCTCTGCGATTTCGGGGACAGTGCCAAATTCTGATGACCGTGTGACTGACTGCCTTTTGTTGAAATTCAAAGTCGTGACAGTACGTGCTGCTCTGGGAATGCTTGGTTACGTACGATTTTTAAATATATTATTTTATCCAGTTTCGACAATTCAATATACAGACGTAAAAAAAAAGAGTGAATGTCGTCAAAAATGACACCACTTCACCAAGTTTGAAAATCACTTCCACTCGAACAATGTATAGTACAGTACAGTACAGTACCTCACGTTCTATCATGTTCATGCTCAGAAATTTCATAGAATTCGGCACGAGAAGAAAAGGCACTTTCATGAATCATTCGAATCCGAATGAATTTAGCTATTGGTGCTGTGTCACCACTCGGCATATGAATGCAGGGTCATTCATTGCTGGATATTTTTCTTTTCATCACTTGTTTAAAAATGTATGATTGATTTTGTTGGCAAGGGGAAGAGTGGATCAACAACAAAAATGTGAATAACCACACCTGACACATAACCCAACCTTAGGATTTATTGCCCATCAGTAAACTCCTTTCACGTATTTATTTGTATAACCTAATAACCTGAACACACACTCTGCCAATGCAACTTGTGCAACTCGAAAAAATCTACCTCAACATCTAGATGCTGTCTGAAAAAAGATGTGAACAGTGTAACATCATTTTTTTTCAAAATGCTGATATGTCAGCTATTTGAACAAATTCAATCACAAATATTAGGCCAAAAGTCAAATTGACTTGTAAATTATTGTTCCTCTTTTTAACTGTTGAAAGTTTGGCAATATGAGTGCTTGTCTGTTTTTCCTTCATTTTTGACTCATTATATTAGGGAAGATACCGGGTGGAAGTATTTCAATGGAAATTTTGAAGTACCTTCTCCATGCTTTTGCCAAAGGTGAGAAGGCATATCACCTGCATTACCATTGAAGAAAGTCTATGAGGGAGCCAATTTATAAAATTGGATGTATGCAGACATATATAAGCCTCATTATATGAAGCAGACTTGTTTAAAAAAATCTCATGATAACAAATACAGTGAGACCCCGACATTGTGGACACCTCAACATGGGGACAATTCAACATAGTGACATTTAATTTTCAAGAAGATATCATAAAAAAGGCCCAACATACAGACACTGCCTCAACATGAGGAAATTGCATGGTCAAACAGCAACAGAATGTTTGAAAAATTGATTTTTATCAGGCTTAATTGCAAGAAACAGATATTTCCAACCCTTTGAACTATGCAAAAAAAAAAACTGTTGGTATTTTTCCCATCACTTTCCCATCCATTCAGCTAATTTAAAAAATTACCTAGAGCACAGATGGACTTCCTTATCTCTTTGTGACTTGGATGTTATTTTTACAAATGCCAACATTTCAATCAACTGTACAGCGGTATACTATTCAATGCTCCAAATGTTCTGATTGGGTTGAAAAGATATTCATTGAATACAATTCAAGTGGCAAATAAATTCTTTTCATGGAATTCTGAAGAATATTTTTTCCATAAAACACCATTTATAATTTATATAAAGTAAGTCTATGGGAAAACAAGACTTGACTTAGGGACGATTCAACTTAGGGACACTCCTGATATAAAAAATATGTTTGCATCTGGGGGTCTCACTGTACAGTGGCCCCCCGCCTAACAGACCTCCTGTGTAAGGGATTTTTGCCAAACAGACCAGCTTTGCAAGCAGTTTTTCCTCCTGCCCAACAGACAAAAAAATAAGCAGCCGCATGTCCGTCATCAGCAGTACCTTGCTTTTAAATTACAGTGGCCCCCCGCCTAACAGACCTCCCGTGTAAGGGATTTTTGCCAAACAGACCAGCTTTGCAAGCAGTTTTTCCTCCTGCCCAACAGACAAAATCTGCCAAACAGACTTCTTTTGGTTTGAAATTAGTGTTGAAAATTGAAATTTTTATTTTTTTATGTAATTGAATCCGTGTAAAGGACTTTTCCTCTAACAGACTTGTCCCATGCACAAATAAAGTCCGTTAGACGGGGGTTGACTGTAATAAATTACAAAAAATTAATGTTTCTGGTCCCTGCACACTAGCTACATTATTGAATACAGTAACTTACTTCACAAATTGTTCATTATATAACAAAGCTACTGCTGCTGGTCCCAATATGGTAAACTTATAAAAAGATTTTACTGAATATAAATAACTGAGCCGGCGTAATCTACTCTAATTGGCACAAATTGGACATATTTAATGCTGCTAGGTGTCATATTCGCAATTCCCAACGGTGTTTGGAAACCCATGATTATTATTTTTTTCTCAGAGGATTCCCTGCAATACAAATGCACTGCTGTACCGATACTGTATTCCTTTCTCCACTGCTGAGGAAATGAAAAAAAAAGAATTGCGCTACGGGACCCCATGAGAAAAGAAACGGATTGACAAATACACTTCCGTCACATGTACATCACTTCACAGCTGATGCCTATAGTGACACACACACACACACAGGCAGCAAAACGGAAATGTGGGCTCTGAAACCCCGCGGACGCAGTGAGAAAAACGGAAGTGAATAACAAAGCATAAGAGGAATGAGAAGGAAAAAATAAAAAATGTGGGGACCCCAAAGGTTTGCGGGTGATGTGTAATAAGACACAAGAATATACAAGACAGTTGACTTCCGTATGTATGATGGAGTCATTAATACAAGCCCCCGATAAAGACACGCGAAGGAAGGAATAAAGGGATGAGGAAGGGAAGAAGGAAGGAAGGAAGGAAGGAAGCAGGGGAACCGCGCATATTATGCAACCCGTCTTTATCATTATTTTTTTTCCTGCCTCTCGTCTCTCTTCCGATTACTTTCACTGCTGGAATCAATCGCTCCTTCTTCTTCCTCGTCGCAACACATTTCCGGACCCAAAGAACCTGTGACTTATTTCACACTGACAGAACCTGCTGATATGGCAAATATTATTCAATTTGTATATGCATACAGCATAACGTGAAATCTCACTACATTGAAGCAGTTGGGACCTGGAAAATAGGCCTCGTTATAGCAATGGATTAAAGTTATTCATGAAGGGATTTTTATATTTGTGCACCTATTTTACACAAACCCCCACAATGATTTCATTGTAACAAATGAATAATAATAATGAGATTCATCATAGCAAGATTCCACAGTACATACATTCAAAGTTGAACCTCTGTGACAAAAGGCTTCCTCTGACATACTTACATATTTTAGAAATGTCTGGAAGCCTCTGGGCTATCATTATTATATTGACACAGGAAAGAGAGAAGCAATAAATATCAAACCATATGTTCTGAGAGGGAGTGAAAAACTCTTCTGGAAAATCATCACAATCAATCAAATACGAAGTGCCTTCAAGTGAGATGCAACAAAGTATTTCAGTCTGAATTTAAAAAAAATGAAAATTGACCCTTATAAGTAAGACATGTACCCAACTTTCAATGACTCAAATATATGGAAAGTGTTAAAATTGATAGAACCCAATTTTGGTTTAGACATTATTTTGTCTGTAATTAAACTAATTTCTGGTGATTTTCAAAACAGTATGTGTTCCTATTCAAATTGGTATCAACATTTTCATGAGAATCCGAAAAATGAATGAAAAAACTTCTGAAACTTTTAAAAATGCATCATGTTTTCATTGTATTCGAAAAGCACCCCTTTTACTCACTCAATTTTGAGAAGAAAAGTGTGAGTGGTACTTGAGTAAAAACAGTAACATTTTTCATTCAAGTAACATCTTCAGTATTCTGTCAACATATTTAAGAAGCAATTTGAGGATGAGAATAATGCAATCACCATTTCCTGCACTTATTTTTTTCCTTTCCCCAAAGAATAAGGCTTTAAAAAATGCTCAGGATTTCTGAAAAAAAGTTACCAGGTATGTTTCATTTAAAGTCCAACCTTTCTAGAGGATATTGAGCTATTTACATAAAAAAATGCTGAAATAATTTTCAGTGTAAAATAACCCAAATTCATGATCAAAAACAGGCTAATTCTTTTCTTCTGCTTTCAGTTTTTCTGTCATGTGAGTAGCTCAGTATATAAATCAAGACTTGTTCTTTGCTTCTTGCATTTAGTTTCTTCATCTTGAAGTTGAGAAAAAATTTACTGCATTTTTAAAAGGAATTTCTCTCAACTTATTCATATACTGTGCAGGAGAACCAATTAAAAATATTCCTGTAAAAGTATGTGGGAAAACTAGGTCTGACATGTGGATGTTCTGACTTGGGAACAACATCCATGCACCAATCAAGTCCGCATCTTTTTTTTTTTTTTTGGGGGTCCAACTGTGTGTTGTTGTACACATGTGCTTTATCATAGAGTACAGCAGTGTATACACATACATCAGCAGCAGACAACATCTGGCCTTTAAATTCGTAAATAATAAGTACTTCATGTACTGAAGTATCGCATCTGCATTTGTCACAGAAAAAAAAAATACTCCTCAATATGAGCACAGCACACTTGACACAGATTAAGACCAGCACTGTATATTTATGCATTGGACACTCCTCCTATACTGTATAGAGTTACAGTATTATGCAGTATACTGTATTGTACTGTACTGTACTGTATCACATGAATACTTATTGTCGTACTTCCTATATACACAATACTGTAACAAACACAAATACACGTACAGTAGTATAGTAACACGTGCGCACGCTCAACAGCACCCACTTCCTCCTATTGCACCTGAAGCCCAACTGGACACGTTCTACGCTATGAGCTGGACTCAGCTGTGCTCGCCTCTTCGTCGTCAGTCAGTCAGTCAGTCACGAACGAACGAACGAACGAACGAACCAACGACGGCCTGTCGCAACTGGTCCCTCGTGTCTTCCGAATACGAGGGAGAGCGAGAGAGAGGAGAGGGCGTGAAGAAGAAGAAAGCGAAGCGAAACAAAAAGGGGAAGAAGAAGAAAAGAAGAGGAAGCAAATAAGAAATGAAGAATATACGCGGCCACTTTAGTCCAGTCCAGTCCGTCTGTCCGCCCCGTAAATATATGTCCAAATATATATATATATATATTTATATTTTTATAATTTTCATTTATTTCTATTTGAGCCTGCGACTACGAAGAACGTAAGGCGGCATCAGCAGCGCAGCAGCACCAGGAAAGGAAGAAGTGGCGGCAGCGTGAGCCCAACTGAGTTGCGTCACTCTGCTGCTGGGGGTGCGGATGAGGAGGCAGTGGCGGCGGCGGTGGTGGTGGTGGCGGTGCTGGTGGTTGGACACACTTGGCTAGCAGCAGGGCTTATGCATATGCTGTGAATAATGCTGACTGACTTTTTTCTTCTCTCTCATATTTCTCTTCGCCTTTATTAATCAGCACTCGTCCACGAAACACCTGCATCACGCGTGCCCCGGATAGCTTTTGATTATTCCAGTGCATTATTTTCAAGTGTATTTGGTGTGCCAGAAATGGATTGATGGAGTCTTGTCAGTTGAAATTTTTCTTGGAGAATCAATTTCGGTTTAAAAAAAAACTTTTGTCTGACACCAATCAAATTATTTGTTCACCAAGGGCCCACTGTATATATACAGTACATACACTGTATATATATATATATATATATACATGGTACAGTACCTTGGTAAGATATATGATAGTACAGTACTGCATATTAACAAAACTGCCTCATCCCGTTTTACAGAACTGCGAAGTACGATATACTGTAGCAATACGTTTGCACACAAAAAGAGTTGCTATTGAAATTGCTTTTGAAGTTTTTCTCCTTCCAAAAATGGCAGATGTTTATACAGAAATTTGATTGATATGTATATATACCCATCACGAAACCAATAGCCTTTTTTCCCTGCTTTTGCAAACTGTATCTGTTTCTCTTTCACGCCTCTTTTTTTTTTTTTTTTTTTTTTTTTTTTTTTTTTTTTTGTTTATTTGTTTTTTTTTCACTCTTTTTTTTTTTTTTTTTTTTTTTTTTTTTTAATCTCGTCTCTCTTCCGTCAATTTCCCCCCTTTTTCGTCGTCATCTTCTTCGTTTATTTTTTCTTCTCGTGGTTTTCGGATGGCGTCGTCCGACGACGAAACGGCGGCTGAGTTTCCGCGTTTTCGAGTCCCAGCCCCGCGAGCGCGGGAATCGCTTATTATTGCGGCGGCGGCGATTAAGAAAAGTCGTCGTAATTGGGCGTCCCCGGGAATTGTCTGGATTCGGGAGAGGACGACCGAACGATCGACTGCCACCACCACTTTCTCCCGCGATCATTGTCAAAATTGTCGACCGATGATCAACGCGGTTATATGTATTGCAGCACCTCAGTATATACATCAGTATACAGCAGCAGAGCAATGAGTATACGAGTGCTGCTGAGTGAGTGACTGCTGATGAGCATGTCTTATGTGTACGCAGTGGGACTGGCTCCGACATGCGGACGCCCTCAACATTTGGATGACTTGACTTATGGTGACACGTACTTGAAACTCGGAAAGTAATGCCTCGGTATTCAGACGATGCGTGTGATGGGAGATATTATTGGCTTTTTTCCCAAGACTTTTAGAAAATGAAAAATTGAAAAAAAAATTTGTCAAACTTTTAATACAGTATGAATTTCTTGAAAGAATTGAGCAGCATAATAGAACACATTCACAAAAGTTCAAAATGGAATTCAATTGAAAATGTCTTTATTCATGTGCATAATCAAACATGTGCTAATTTTGTGCTGCTGTTCATTTTATTTTATTTTTTACAATCTGTACTCAGTACAGCAAGATGTTCTTTGCATCTTGAACTCCTTTTGATGCCAAAATATCACATTCTGTGAGGTTTTCTTCTGCATAGTTATTGTCTACAACTTTAATCATTGGACAGTACTGCTGGGATATTTTTGCAGGAATTTCCGACTAGATGGTTTTAAATAAGATACACATATTGCACTGGCCGATTTAGCCTCAGTCAGGAAATATCCGTATAATTGTTTTGCTAATCTTGCAACAACAATAACGTTTTCGGAAAGCCAAAAAAAATCTTCCAAGGCAGGGTTTTATCCTTCAACATACAACTTTGAGGTTAACATAGGAGGGCTGCTGGATTTGGTCAATTTTCAAGCCCGGGTTTATCCAAATATTTACTTGCTATAGGCTGATTCGTTCTCGCACAATTTTCGCAATCTTTGGGCAAACCAAAATGCGCTAAGCTTGCAGGAAAATCCTGGCACTTCTGCGCAATTGAAAATAACTCTTCACTGCTGAATGGTTCAGTTGCGAAACAATTTTATTCAAATTTTTTGGGTTTCTATATCAAGTATTTCTGATTAACTGTAAAATAAATTTATAAAGCTATGTAAAAAAGTCCATGAGAAAATATCATCCAATGTGTGGACATTCTGACATAGGGACAAAAAGGTCAAAGCATCAACTATGTCTACACGTCACTATGTCAGTACCTTACTGCATATTTTATATGCAGTACAGTACAGTACTGAGCACCTTAATTTTAATTCACACCTCTCATACATTGCTGTAAAAGGTTTATTTTCTGCTTGTCAGCATCCAGAAAATAAATAAAATATCCTCACATATAAATTCATTCAACACTATCTGGCCCATCAAAAATGATTCACCACAAATGCATTAAAAAGAAACACAGGTCAGTGCATACAAATGCATTAATAATCAAGTGCCATCATTTATTATATCCAAGAATAACGACAAACACAGAAAGTGACAATTATTTTAAGCATAAATCAAAGCACATGCTGCTGCTGTTCAGCCTATTCCAGGAAACTAAAAATTGACTGAACAATTGATAAAGAATGTTTGTGCAGGAATCATAATGCGAATAAGACGCTTTCATATGGTCCTCAAGGATTTGGCAGATTATTTTGAAATAATCAAGTTGTGATGATCCCAAGTGTTTTGAAAGTTCAATTCTCATGGTGTTGAATGCTGGTCATATAAACAAAAAGAAAGTCAATCAATCAATCAATCAATCATAAAGCCATGCAAATAGGATGATGGTGATGACTGCTGGACATGCAATATCACACGGACTCTCATTGAAAACCCGTCCCTCGTCGTCGTCGTCGTCGTCGACATCGAGTGTCCACCTGTCTTTATTTTTATAACGGGTTCGATCGAGAGCTGATGCGTCTCTCAAATCGAGGCTCTCTGGTTACATTTCAATCACCCATTCAATTTAAAAGGGGGGAAAAGGAAAGTCGAGCCTCTTTCATGTAGTCAACTACTTGTCCCGTAAGTATTTCGAGACGATCGACGAGAGGGAAAATCTGTTGCAGTCCCCATCTGTTGGAATCTCTATTTAAACATGATACGTGAAAAGAATGCATCGCCAAAAAAATAAATAAAAAAATCTGAGTCAGGTTTTCGAAGTCTTGACTCGTCCCACTTATTATTTATTCGTACTTTTAGTATTGCGGGCACACTCAAGGTACTGCACTTGGGGCAAATCGACAGTCACTTCACTTATTGGAACTTGACCTTTTTTTTCTCGATGAGTGCATTTATCCAATTATTTATTAGAATTTCTATATTTTTTTTGTCCCGCCGCCAGCAGCAGCAGCAGTTGAGCGGCTCACGAACGAGGATTTATATGCAGCGAGAGCCATTTGGTGCTGGTGTGTTATTTGTTCACCATCAGCGAACGATTTATTATGGATATGGCCATCAGAAGTAGGGGAAAGAGGCCAGTAGGTTTTCTTGTACTAACACAAGAAGAAAAATAGGGAATTGAATTTATTTTCCGACAAAATTTTCCTAAATATCAAGTATATTTTCGAAAATACTGGACTGGGTTTGAAAAATTTTGCAATGCTACTACTTGCTGGTGGTCCCAGTTTGAAGTCAACTCTGACATTTTTGCAGTAGGTGCGATTGTAAAAAAAAAATCTTATGTTATGAGGCTCTGGGATAATTCTTTTTTCAAAGTTTTTAAAATGTTTTCTTTTAATTCACTGAATGATGATAAGTGGAAAATGTCCAGTTGCACCTTGATTTCTCTACTCAGGTCACATTGTATGCTGAAAATTTGCCAGGCTATAGAGCAATAAACTTTGCAATTTTTTGTTCATCATTATCTCTTTTCTGAATCTGAGATAATGATTAACACCAGAAAATTACAAATTTTTTATTTCCTTATGCGTTTCCCAATACATATTTCACAATAATGTTCGAATAAAGCAGCATCGTTTTCAGCAAAAAATTTCCGGAAAAAAAGAAGCATTTCCGCTGCGGAAGATGCCGTTTCAATTACTCAGAGGAGAAATAAAAAATAATAATGAATGCAAATGGCGCGTGAATTCTTCCTGGTGCATTAAATACAGCGATGAATTTGGAACATTTTGAAATCCCAACCGCGAAATCGCACGGATTCGTTCCACTCTCACTCATTCACTCACTCACTCACTCACTGGCACAAGCCAGATCATCATTTATCAACTTTTGTGTCCACGATTGCCTCGGTATAAATGTTCTCACGCGATGCGAGATGAAAAGGAAGCGGGAAAAGGAAATAGAAACAATAGAGCGCGAGTCCAATTGCGGAAGATTTCCCTGGTTGTCTTATGTTTCTCAAACTGGTGATTGAACCTTATTTTCCCCAAGTCAGAAAGTCTGCAGGTAGGATCACATTTCCCTTCAGACTTCAATCTCATGTACTGCATCTAATTGAAACCCCTATTGATTGAAAGATTTGGGGAAAGTCCCAAAAAATTGAGAATAATGTTGTTTCTTATCTCAAAGATTCAGAAAATATCTCTGCTGAATGAAACTGCATGCAATCTGATCTTGTAGCATGAAAACGAGCCTAAAAAGCAAGGAATAAACACAAGTCTACCTACTATACCTAGCACAGACAATCTGAAAAAAGCACATACTCTACCTGTTTTGGATTATGAATTATAGTGATTTCAGAATAGCATTTATTTTCATGCATATATGAAAACATCAATTTATTCGAGAAAAATTAAAAAGACATTTTCATGATTCTTGAAATGTTGGTCAAGTGTCTGCATCTCAGATCAACATTCAGATGTTGAGGCAAGTTTTTAAGTTATTAAGTTTCCAAAAATAAAATCAATCAATCAATATATTCCTATAGTCACATTGTTTTCAGATGCAGCAGCAGTTGACTTGGGGGAAGTTGGAAAGATGACGGTAGCGAGAATTCATCCATCCCCATAATGAAATACTGTACTTGGTGCTCTTGCTTTCGCTTTCTCTTATTCATCGCCTCGTTTCTCAGCGATTTTCCGCCTTCGAACAGTCAGCCCTTATTGTTTTCCTCTTCCCTCTCATTCTTTTCTTTCAAGGTGGAATCGAAATCTCTTTTTTTTATCGGTGAAAAACAAAGAGAAAAAAAAAAAGAATAGACACGAGCTAGCTGGGATTCATCATCAGTAGCAGGCAACCAACCAACTTGATTCATCACAGCAAAAAGGAAATTAATCCCGATCGTTTCGAGAAAGCCTGGGAAATATTTCTCGGGGGGCCCTTTGCTCGCAGTTTTCTTTCTGCGTAAACATCAGCAGCAGCAGCAGGATGCATGTTTTTTTTCCCTCCCAACCCCTGTTTTTTTTTATTTTGCCACATCATCATGGAAAAACATTCACATCATGTATAGTGCAAGTATTTCGCTTGATGGATTTCAAGTCGGGAACCTTCCAAGAAACTGGGATGTACACAATAGCTTTCTCGGTGATGATTTCGAGGAATTTTGTTGTTTTCTGAATTCCGAATCGACCTTCACTTGCAAAAGAATGCGTATAATACGACGTTGCATCATCATTTGCGCATTTTTGGGCTCGTCGATTAAAAAAAAAAAAAAACCGCATATATTAGTTAGTATAATTAGATTCCAAACGAGACAGAAGGAATGCGGTTGTGGATTTTTACGTGGAATAGGAGAAAATGTTTGTTTATATATTGTATCGCTGATAGAAAGACTGCGAAAATATATATACAACGAAAATACTGGGATTTTATTTAAAACATTGGATAAAAGACCCATAATTATCCATGGTTGCGATCAAGTGTAGCAGAAGTTTGGTTAATTCGGGCTTTCGGAAAAATGTGCGCGAGTTTTACCCAGATGACTCGAAAGAGCTTCAGATTCTTGAATTTTCCTCGGTAATCACAAGTCAAGAAAGGTTAATGCGCCAAATTTACGGTAATTATGCGGACGCATAATAGAGGCAAAGAGTTAATTGTTAGCGGCCGGAATAATAGGAGTTCTACTGGAAACAAATTTCGGAGAAAGTCCCTGTGTTTGTGCGCGTGTTCAATCCCAGCTATGCAAACAATGTTTTTTTGATCAAAAACAATAATAGTGGATGAAATTTGAAACATAGCCTATTTTTTGCCGGTCAGCTGCGAATAATAATTAAATTTTCGAGCGCTTTCTCATTTGTTTGACGCAGTAAATTTCATCATACTTCTTTTGTTCTCATTTCACGCACAAAAAATGAACCCCAACAAAGAGTTTTGGAAGTTTAGAACTAATACGATTTTCATTTTTGCTTTCGGATTCTTTCACATGCACGATCCGATCAGAAATTCATCAGCAATATTAATTCTCAGCAGAGAAAGACTAGAGTATATAATTTGGGTGGGATTTTTTCAAGCAGAAATTTAATCATGGGCTCTGTTATGACTTTGAAAGTATAGATATGTTTCGTATTCATTTTTTTTAATTTTTAGGAAATTTATGAGATTTGTTTCTATTCAGTCAACAGTGGAAATCCATCACAATTACTTAGTTTCAACGGGGAGGTTCATGATTGCAAAAGCAGGTTTCAATCTATTTGGGGAAAAAATCCAGCATTGGCGAGATTCCGGTAATTTACAGCCTACGGATTTTTTTTTTAGATAAAAATTCAATCTTGCAATAAGAGACTTTTCTTTTGCAGAATGTTGAATAATTGTGCGGCAAAAACTCCTGCAGGTGCCCGAAAGCAAGAAAAAATAATAATTCAAGGAATGTTATCCTATGCACAAAGTGATTGCATTATTCTAAGAAAAAAGGTATTCTAAGAAAAAAAAACCGTAGAAGGTCACTCTTGCAAAATTTTTCAATATTCTTTATTCCTGAGTCTCTCTCAATTTGCTACCAATTATTGTTTTTATTCCACTCGTTTTCTGATATTCTTATTGTCTGCTGTGTTCTGTGAATCAATTAATCTTGGGGTTAAAAGAAATTTATCTTTTTTTCTTTATCTTGTAAACAAGATCCCGAGCTGAACCCTACAGTTGAGTGAAGTGTTTTATTTCCGAATTCTGCCTCTTTGTACCATTTTTGGTTACAATAGTGTCTTCAAATTGCAGGAACAGAAAATATAGATTGCCGGCCTTTGATTCAAAGACAGACTTATTCCTTTACGAAAAAAAGTGGGACTATCTCGGAGGATAATAATAATAATAATAATAATAATAATAATCATTATCGTCGTAATAACGGTTCTATCCCGGCCCTGAGGCGCTGTTCGTCATCCCAGAGCTGCATCACATGGCGTTGGATTGACCTACTCCACGTCTGCTTCCGCATATCCAGCGGAAAAAGACGTGAAAATGAAAGCGACACGCGGAAATCCGTGACACAGTTCATTTGTGAAACTGACTGATAATGGCTGCATATGTATTTATATATCTTATACTGGTTTATGTATGTGTAACAAGATCTCTTGTATGACGATGATGATGTGGGAATAATGATAAGGAAGCATATAACGCTGACCTTGCTTTCGTCCTGATATCTCATTCATTTTTCATGAATATCGTTCATATTACGACACGTATTGTGACTCGGTGAGTTAATTTCACGCATTGTTCGTGATACTGCTGGCGTGAACGGAACAATGTTGCGTGAGACTGATATGATAGTCTGTAGAATGAACCTCTGTTCAAGCACGACGTGATGCATCATCAGGCATATATATAGTAAAATCTCGTTTTAACGAACTCGGATGGACCGACATATACAGTGTTACCAAAAGCATTTGTTACAGTGAGAGTCGTGATTTTTTGGAGCATTTAAGGCTGACATTTTCTCGGAAGCCAAAAACAATTGCTTTGCAGCACAAACATATTGCAGATGTTTGAGGATACATTGGTTATTCTAACCAACTCAAACAAGGGACTGATGTATGTTATAATTTCGTCATTATAATCAAAACATCGTTATACCGAAATTCATGGTTTTAAAGCCTTCGAGACAAAACATTTTTAGAATAAAAAGAAATATTTCTACCTTATTTGAAACCTTTTTTCTTGTTCAATTTTCCTGGGAATGCACAAATCTCACCGAAATTCCAACGTGAACGCAAAATTATTGAGCAGCAAGACCGTTACTGAAAAAAGTTGCATGTTCCATTAAATTGAGAAGTATTCTTTCAATGATAAAGCCGTTTTTTGTTGGGAATTTTTAGAAATAGCTGGATAAATTCTATTAAGAGCAGCATGCTATATGTACGTCCTGCGAGGTTACTCACTATACTCAATTCCCTGTAGAAAATGATTAGAACTTTCATACGTATATTTTCAATATAGCTCATTATACTGTATTTGTTCATAGCTTACAAGTTGGATTTTATTTTTTCTCTCAACTATTGAAGATTCCTATTGCTCATGAACACACAATCAATTCAAAGATGCATGATGTTGAGATCATTGGTGAAATTAGTTTGCTATAATTCATTTTATGAAAGCTTTTTGTTCTCATAGGAAAAATAATTCTAGAAACAAAAACAAAGCGTGTTCCAAGTCTTCCAACAAAACTTTTCTGGTAACGTGACGCATTATATTTACCGTGCAAACATGACGAAAAATACTCTGAAATTAAGAAAAAAATTGCACAGTTTCTGCTGTTGAACTTACTAGAGTGTTGGTATGATGAAATTTTTTTCAACAAAGAAAGATCAAAATCTTCCAAAATTATATGTCAAAATTTGTAAAAATTGTCAATTTGCCAGAAATTTCGAAAAGGTCTCCGTATTTCGGAATAATGATTATTGTTCTGATGCTGGGGCAGCAGATCTCTTCAGTTTTCAGTGGCCCTATATATAAGCTGAATCGATTCGGGTCTCACTATACTGTACTTCCACAAAATGAAAATGAGTACATTTTTCACCGAACCCCTTTTTAAAACCTTTGAAAAGATTTCTAGCATTAAAAAAAAATGATTTCAGGAGAGACGGAGACCTCAAGAAATCAATTAACCTCCATCAACAACAACAAAATCTTCCCTTTCCGTGAAAACCCCTTTCCTTTTTTCCATTATCACAGCTGTAAATTTTCACGCAACCTAAAATTTCGCTACAAGAAATAAAAGACCGTAAAAATATTTCGGAATTTTGAAAATGCGCCCCCCGCCCCCCCCCCCCCCCCCCCAAAAAAAGCGAAAATGTCGATATTTTCCCACCCGTTTCACAATGAAAAAGTGTCCCCACACCGACAATTAAACATAAGGCAATATTCCGCCCGCGGCCTCTTTTTTCACACGCGCGACTGTCATTGAATCAATGCTCAACACTAATCACATTACAAAAAAAAAAAGGAAAAGTTGAGTAAAAAGAATAAATACCCTACAGGCAAAAGGAACCTATATATATACATCTAGTGCTGACCTGAAATCACGACCCGCAAAAGGAGCAGCAAAAGGAAATGCAGGAAAATAAAGTGCAGCCCGGAATGAATGGTGATGATGGTGTGAAAACGAAATACGTGGAATAACGCAGCTGTCGGCAGCAACCATATACACGCGATCTAAGGCACACGACGTCATCTGTGTCTGTGGACGACGGCACCTGAAGAACAGTCTACAGCGAGTCGGAAATTAAAACGGATCGCGGGTATAAAAAGGAGAAAAAAAAAGGCACGATAAAGGTATAGAAAAGAGACAAAAACAAAACTAGGTCGTCTGTTTTGTGTGTGTGTGTCTGTGTCCCTGGATTATACTGATGAATAAGGGAAAGAAACGAAAGATAAACTGCCGCCTTTATATTCATATTATATATATTTATTTATTCTTTTTGCTTTTTGCTATGCATTGGATCGAGTGTCGGAACTGCTGCACACGAAAACGTCCGATCAAGTCCAAACCGACGAACTCATTTTCTAGTATCCCCAAAATACTTGTTTCCATTACATAAAAAAAAAAAAAATTTAAAAAATGCCAGGACTTTAGTTTGTGGCATTATTCACTATACGTCAAACCCCTGCCCAAATCAGCCGAGCATAACCATGCGATATACTGTATAATAGATGCCCCGACTTTATTCTTTAAAGTCCGATTTATTTGCAATTTCACAGCAATGAACTGCAGTGAGATTTGTAATTGAGATGTTTTAGAAATAATTATAATTTCAAAACTGTCTTGAATAAGCATGGCTCTATTCGAGTGCGCATGCGCTTTTCTGGAATTTCCTTGGTATCCATAGTTATATTGCGAGTGTGAAGTAAAATCATGACAATGAAGCCCATGATTTTCTAGATTGTCTATGGTGCTGGGATTTTTTTCTTCCTTCTCTAAAAAGTTTTTGCAATTTATTGCATGATGATCAGTGGAAACTTTCCAATTGCAGCCAGATTTCTCAACGCATGTCACAGCAGGCTAAAAATTATTTAGGCCAAGAAAAAAAATTAATTTAAAAATCAATTATTATAGATAATTGATAAAATAGGAAAAACTTTTAATCCATTGGCTGGCCTGACCATTTTTGACCACGCTCTGACATGTGTGGAGATCTCTGGCTGTATCTGGAAAGTTCCACTTGTCATCAAGGAGTATAAATTGACATACTTCCTGGAAATTCCAGGGGAAAAAATCCCAGAACCTCCAAACATCATATATAAACTTTGTCAATATTTTTTTTCACAATTTCATTCACTCTGGAAAATATCAGATGTCGCGTGCAACTGGGACAATTCGTTTATTTAAAGGCGCATACACAAATGAAAATGGTTCCATAATTCTGTTTTTTTTCTCTTGATTAAAATTCCTAGATGGCTATATCAATTAGGTGAGTTGGCTTCATCTAGTGAACTTGGATTCATATAGTTCCTAGACTTTTACTTATTCCAGCACCAGTAAAATTGCATCTGGTGCGTCATCGAGATTTATTGAAATCTAAATTCAGGTTCGATTCTCGAAACTTAAAAACACACTTTCACACTCACCTTGGGAACATGGACCCGAAAGACACCAGGATAATCAGTGCATGTATATATACACAGTGTAATTGTCAACTACTTGCAGTCTGAAAAAAAAAAAATATATATATAGAGGATACATAATCCCTCGTTTCCTTCAAGAGTGGCGCAATTATTCGCCATGGACAAAAGTCGGAACCAGAGCGTGATAAAAGCGAGCGCCACAAACGATAAATGCAACGTTTCAACCGATTCACGTCCTTGCCTTATATTCTCTGAGTGATTTGGATTTTTTCCGCCCTTTTATTTTTTTTTTCAACATATAAACAATGTGCGGCGCCTGACTCTTAAATCGCCATCATCAAAAAGAACAATAAGTGGATTTGACGCTGACCTCGGTGACACCAACACCAAGAGGTACAACAACTGCATGACAGTACAGTATACAGTATATACAGCACAGTATAAAGATTCGTTATATAAATTACAGGCAGCAAGGAATGTGTTGCTCGGGTTATTGTTCCATTGCATTTCGTCATCCATCCGAAACTACTCGAATGTATGGCGGAAGGCGGAAATGCGTGTGTGTGACTGCGTACACACTGTATATGTAGGGTTGTTGAAAAATACTGCACATATATTATACACGAGCCTCTGAAACTTTCGCCGATTCTCTTCATTTATTCCCTTTTCCTTTTTCACAATGCACGCCACAGTACAGTACTGTAAAGTACAGTACATTACGGTATGGCATTCCAGAGTCACGCGTCTGTTGGAAAGGTGCTGCAGCTGATGTGTTACGAAAGCATTTATTATTCATCACATCCAATGCGTTCATTACCAATAACAGAGTATATTGAGAAATGACTGAATTCACACACACAAAAACGGCGTTGATCCGTGATGTGTGAAATGGGTTGAAAAAGTTTTGGCAACAGCAACATAAATGAATCCAGGGTAAGTTTCACTTGAAGTGCGTCATTAAATCGAGTGTGTGTGAAACACTCACAAAACGTGCATAAACTTAAATTATGATTTTTAAATCTGTAAGGAACGTTGAATGGGGAATAAAATTTTGAATTAGGTCAAGAGCTTTTATGGTAACTGCTAGGACAAAGTGCAGTAAAAAAAGGAAAGTTTTCAAACACTCACAACCACTTAAGCGGAAATTGTGTAGCAGGATTATTGACTGTGCCAAAAATAAGCTGTGCGAAAATTAATATATCTTAACCGCAAAAAATAAATTATTCAAGAATTATAATTGATATATTTGAAAAAGACAAACCCCGCAACATTCGTTTGGATAATTTGCCAAAAGGTTTAGTTGAGCAGAGAGAAATAATGCAGCTTGTTTACAATGTCTTCGGTTTATTTTTTCATTCATCAACCCCAACTTTGACACCACCTTTAGGTTGATCCCTCTAAAATTAGTCCACACAGATCTAGAAATTGAACCTAATGAACATTCTGTTTTTGGCCTAGAAGATTTCATGCCTTTGGGAAATTGGCTACTTCCTGTGCCATACACTGCCAGGTAAATGAGTCAGCAAAAAGGTAAACCTTTATTCATTGGTGCACTAAGCCATTTTATTCCCCATTCACTTGTGGAAAGAGTCACAAAAGGAATGTAGTGCTCATCAGCTTCCTTAATCCTGATTACTGACACCTGAGCATTAGCAATAAAATTGAAAAACAAATACCACAAGAAGTTTGAAAGTTTGAATTTGAGGGGGGGGGGGGGAGGCTGAATTTGAGATATCTATGGTATTGTCTTTGCAACAAAATTACAGGGAGAATACTGTGTGACCAGAATTTAAGGGTTGGAGGCTAAAACTGTCTGAAGTTTGAGTGAGCAAGGTTTAGGTGTACAGTACTTTTTTTTGAAAAATGGATGGCTCATTAATTGAGCCTTTTGTATAGATAACAAGGGTTTTAAAATTTGAAAGTTTAGAGATGTGAAGATGCATAAATGTACAGTACTGTTGAATCTTCAAACCTTTATTATCTTGTGAAATTTCGAAAACGTGACATTGTTTGCATCCCACATGTCCCCATTTGTACACAAAGTTGATTGTACACTTTGATACTGTACAGATGGTGCCCAGCAATTTGACTCTAATCCATTGCCTGGTGAGAGTCAAATTGCTAGACAATGTTTAATGTGATGTTTTCTGCATTTAAATTGGCATTTTGAGTCTCTCTGCAGGTCAAATTGTGGGGCAAGAGGTTGAATATCAAGTCAACATTTGACTGACAAATTGCAGTATGGTTGAATTGTGGGAAGTTGCAAAAATTTCGAGGTAATACCTGTATAGTATAGTAATTCTGTGGTTGTTCATATTTCATTCTGAGTTAATGAATTGAACATCAAACACATATGCTCTCCAACACATTCCACTATGTTCTTTCTGTTTTTCTCTCTTAGTCCAGTCCTTTTTTGTGTTTTGGGTTAGGTAAGGTTCATATGGCATTCACACAAAAGTTGCAACAGGAACTCACAAATGCAGAGTTGTGCAACCCGGGGTTTGGTAACCAGTGCTTGTCTGAAAACGTTTTTTTTTTTTTGCCAGTCTCCGCAAGGATTTCCAAGAAGCGTGTAATACTTGCAGGTTTTCCAAGTTGCACCACTCATTCCCAGAAGGAAAATAAGAAGGAATCATGACGCAATTTGTGCTCTTAACTTAGTGCAGTATTTTTTTGCCCTCACCCTCATGCAAATTTCCTTCAACTGAAAGTCGTTTCCTGGAAATGAATGGAATCTTGTCTAGCTGAAAATATCCAGGCGTGACCAATACCAGCTTTACCAGAGTTGCATCAGCATATATTTGGTGCACTATAGGAACTGGTGAGCGACCTTCTGAAATCCCAGTAGATTGACTTCTTCCAGTAGGTAAAAATCTATTCTCCTGAATATGAACATTCTTCCCCTTTTCCTTTGCGGTTTATAATCTGAACCAACTTCTTCCCACGTGGATTAGGAATATTTTGCAACACATTTGATGCATTATTCCTGCATCATGAAAATTTCAATATCATAAAAATGGATGTCTTAACTCTTACAAAGTCTTAAAAAAAAACAATGCCCATATAATCCATCTGTTGTCTCTGAAAATGTCATGATTAAACGTGCATATAGTTGTCACAGCATTCTTAATAAGAGGATGTGTTTGGCTATTTGAACTTGGAATGATGTAACTCTGTTGAATTTATACAAAAATATACTGCACGCAGAAATGTGTGTTCTTCCTAAAATCGAATATTATTCTAGTTTGTCTGCTATAGTGGGGACACCGCTCTAAAGAGCATATAATTTTGCTATAAATGCACATATGAAACCACTTGAAAAGCACTGAAATATGTTACCAGAAATTCATTTGTGCAAAATCAGGAGCTTCCTCTATAAGTTGAAGCTCTTTGAATCAAACTTAAAAGGACCCTCAGAGAAATTCATGTGAGTGATGTTTTGGATTCAACAGAGGAATAAATCTTCCTTTTCAACAAGGGGGGGGGGGAATTAAATAAACTGCGTAACTGATGATATATTCTGGGTCTTGACATTTGTTTTTCAAAAGAGTTGATAGTATGCTTCACTTGAAGGCAAGGGTGTCTTTGCTGAATTAATCCTCAATTGGCTTTCAGAGAACACATCAAGTGACAATTTTATTGATTTTCTCTTTCCGGTTTCAATAAAATAACCACCACCAAGAAAAATAACCACTCCACGAAATTTGCGTTCTGAAGGTTTGGGGTAGAAAGCTATTTAATTTGAGTGTGTTTCCAATGCATTTTTTCTTCCGGGAATTCAGACATAAACTTGAAAAAAAAAACATGTAACATAAAGTATAAGGGATGAGACTTTGGCTTATACAAGTGGGACTTTTTCAGGTTCACCTGTATTTTCTTGCGTGATGATGATTATGATGAATTACACAAGAGCAGGGGAAAAGAAGCAATAGCAAGACTATTTTTTCTCTCTGTGTCTGTGCCAAAACAAAACAAACAAACAAACAAAAACACGCCCGCAAAAAGTCAAATTCGAACAAAGAGATCCTCACGTCCTCGGCCTGCATCGTTGGACGGAAACGTGACGTAACTCGGAAGAATGCAGAGCGAAACACGTTTTACTGTAGTAGTGTTCTTTGTTTATCAATTCTTCTCTCTCTCCCGCAAGTTCACGATATAAGGAGAAAAGCCCCTCGGGGGCAAACGCCCACCTTATCGTGGGATGCTTCTCGTTAGCATAATACTGAGCGATGTTGTTTTCGTTTTCTTCTTGCACCCAAAGAAAGAGAGGAAGAAAGAGAGAGTGTCCATCCAACAGGACAAGTTCCTTGACTTGCAACGAGATGAATAAGGGGGGTATAATACTATATAGTACAGTACAGTGGAGTACAAAAATGAAAAAAATAAAAAAGGGGAAGCTTAAAAAAAAATATTATCATCATCATCATCAGGGGGATTTTTTCTCTTTTTTTCCTTATAGGAAGGGAAACGTTTTGAACATTGTGCAAGTTGTGTCACGTCTTACTGCTGGGCCATGATGCGCAATGTGAATGGAGAGACGTGAAAAACAAACGCAGAGGGTGGTGTATTTATATATATATATATTTTTTAAATATATTCTGTGATACATTTCCGACAGCTAACAATGCGGAGATGAATGCAACAAGTTCAGGAGTGAAGTTGCCCTTTATACATGTACGCAAGTATTTGCTATGCTGACTTGAAGAAAAAATGTAGCTCTTGCGCAAGAAGAGTATATACTTTACAGTTCGACCCCAATATATACAGACACCGCGAAAAATAAATTTTTAAACTTGGGGACGCTTGGAGCTGAAAAAATAAACATTTCCCTAAAATCTGGACTGTGACTCAACATGTCATGGATACTTTTCCAATATTCCTGAAAATGTTGAAAATACATTTCTACAGTCTGATATTTTCTTTAAGAAAACAAACTGAAATCAAGCTGAAGAATTCAAATTGAAAAATTATTTTCAAAATTTCATTATAAAATCACTCAAATACATGAACTTGTCAGTGTCTTATTATTTTTTATTTACAATACTGTATATTCATTTGTAGAAATAAATGATCCATTGAAGAAGTTGAATGCCTCCCCAACTCTTTATGAAGCTTTCTGGAAAAATTACTCTTGTGCAGCTTTCTACAATGTGTTGAATCTATTCCATATGCAATTCCCTGAAAGATTTTCATTTAATATTTGGTAAAAGCAATAGCTTTTCTTGGAAACAAAAAGATAGCACAAGGCCCATCTGTCAGTTCTGATTCTAATCCTAATTCATCTGTACAGTTGGTACATTGCAATTTGACCCTAATCTGTTGCTGGGCCAGGGTAGGATTGCAAAGCAATGTCAAATGCAATGTTTTCTACATTCAATTCAATGTTTTTGCCAACCTCTGTGGGTCAAATTGAGGAGCCTAGGTGGAATTGTGAATGAACCTTCCAGCAAATTTGACTATCAAATTGCAGGATGTTTTAATTGCACGAGGTTGAATAGCAAGGTACCACCTGCTGTATCAACATACTGTATTGTTCAATAATAATCACTTTTAAAGATTTACTGTACGTAAGGATAGAAGGAAATACAGTAGGTGGTAGCACTTGGACTGCAAGAAAAAAAAACAAGTTGAAAACATACCGTTAGAATGCATTCATTTGCATAACACAAGTGTTCAGAGGTCCTACCCAAAATACCAAAGGCTACAAGCAATGAAAAAATTCTTGAAAAATATGTTTAAGATTCAATATCAGAAGTCGGTTTTTGGTGATTTTTCTGCACTTTTCCAACTCTTTGTTTGCCTTTTGTTGCATTTGTAACCTAACCCCACCAAGAACCAATTCCGACATCAATTTTGTCGTTTGCCTTTTTTAGTTTTTACAGTACTTTCACCCCGGAAAGTTAGTTTTGCAAACCATTCTGAATAATTTTCTGCTTTAGGGATTTTGTTTTCCAATCAAAGAATATCGCCCAAACATTGCTTTTTTGGGTAATGAACTTGTTTTAATTTGGGGTTAGAGGAACTGAAGAAAGTTGAAAGTGAAAACTTCAACTTGTGCACATTCAAAAAAGCTCATAGAATTAGCAAAGCTTTTTGAAAAAAACATATTTAGTACAGTACTGTATAGCAAAAACAAATATAGCCACATGTTTTTCCAGAATATATTCTAGCTCATTTTAGAACTTTACAATGACTGTTTATTCGTTCTTGACTTTTCATCATCCATTTTTCTCTTGAGAAAATCAGCAGATTAAAATATTAGTAAATTCGAAGCAAGGCAGGTTCAAACCCACGAATCTTGATATAAAGGATTTTCCTTCACATTTAACATTTCGTACTGTACCTCATTCCCTTGCTCAAATGTTTACCACATTGTCCAAAAGTGAAAATATACTGTATGCAAAGGTGATGATGAACTTTCATTCAAGTTTTTCCCTTTCCAACACCACATTATTCACGAACTGTATATTTGCTGTATAAATGCGTTTTATGTGATCAAACCTGACTTCTGCTGTGTAATATACACAAGGAAACGAATTTTTTCTTCTTCTTCTTCAATTTTATATACTGTATTATTCTTTTCGCTTCTCCCATCGTCGGAGTTCGCTTTCGATTTTCGGCCATCACCCACCATTCAGAGAACGAGGGGAAAACAAGAAGCAAAATACGGAAAAAAGTAGAAAGAAGGAGAGAGGAGAGAAGAGCATTTTTCGCAATGATTACACCACAACAATAACAAGCTATGGAATTCCGAGTCCACCCAGTGGATCCGATCTCCGCAGGATTATCCCAACGCTTGGTCGCTCATCCTTCTGCCGTGATCCAAGCGCAACAAAGTGCACTACCTCTCGTCGTCAAAAAAGGAAGAACAAAAGTATGGCACATATGCACCATGGGTCTAACGAAAGTTCTTGGAATGGAGAACTTGAAACAGCATTGGATTGAGCGGGAAAAAAGTACAGTACATTGTTTTAAGCGGGCACGAAAAAAAAAAAAAAAACCACCAGCTGCTCTGTTTTGGCCGCATCATTTTGGCGCGGCATTCTAGAAAGCCGTGGCTTGGCAGTGAATTTTCCAGGAAAGGCAAACTCGTGCGTACGAGTGTTTTTTTTAACGATCAATGTATAAAAGATGAAAGTACGAATCCTTCAGAGGAATAAAGCCCGAGGTTTATTCTGCGCAATTCCATTGCCAATACGTGAAAGAAAAAGTGTTTCCCCCTTTTCCAACACGTCCTTAGTAAAATGCAGAAGCCAAATATACGAGGGGTCTGAAAAAAGTTCTTGGGTTGAAAACTCAACTGCTACATGACCGGGCTGAAGGTCAATTATTGTTAAAAGAAAGCATTGTTTTTTCGGCAAGAGACAAATTTAATCCTGTTTTACAGATGTTTTTTGAACATTTTTTGAAAAAGTCTCCCTGAGGCTTGAAGGCAGCTTTTCTGCTCCTCGCAGAGAAAAAAATTATATTACACATTTTCCCTTGTACCCCAGCGTTCACTTCAGAATTTTTATAAATTGACATGGAATTAATTCCGTGGGTTGATTGCTTCTAATTTCGTCATGCCCCCCCCTTTTTTTTTTTTTACCAGAAACGGCCTCCAGAGGCGGCAAAAAGTGAAGGCTCTGTTGAAGAAAAAAGGGCGGAATTAAGAATCAATTAATGGTGGCAACCCTTGAAATTATTGTCATGTCAGTTTCTGAAGAAAAAAAAGCTAGAATATTCCAACAGTTCTGAACTATTTTCTAACCAGAATTTTGTTTCCCTGATTGATCATCATGAAAATTTTAATCTAACTTCCAAGAACACTTGAAACCCCCTTCATTGTACGTCTATTATTCACTCCACGTTTAAATCACAATGAAGAGGAAGAAATGATTATGCTCAATAACACAGCACATGCTGGTGAAGAGAGAAACAAAATACCAAGAGCAAGGCCGATGAGAGGCAGAAAAAGAGGCGCCAACGCCCTCAACCCAGTTGCAACATGTGGAAATATATGAGGCATTTGCAAATTAAAAACAAAGAAGTGTACAGTATATATATATATATATATATATACACTCAACCCCCGTCTAACGGACTTGATTTGTGCAAGGGACAAGTTTGTTAGACGAAAAGTCCTTTACACAAATTCAATTACATGTAAGGGATTTTCACCAAACAGACCAGCTCTGCAAGCACTTTTTTCTCCCGCCAAACAGACTTCTTTTGGTTTAAAATTAGTGTTTATAATTGAAATTTTTAATTTTTTATGTACAGTAATTGAGGAGGTCTGTTAGGCAGGGGGCCACTGTACAGTGGCCCCCCTCCTTTTGGTTTAAAATTAAGACTTCTTTTGGTTTAAAATTAGTGTTGAAAATTGAAATTTTTAATTTTGTATGTAATTGAATTCATGTAAAGGACTTTTCGTCCAACAGACTTGTCCCTTGCACAAATCAAGTCCATTAGACAGGGGTTGACTGTACTGTAAATTGCATACTGTATGCAGTACTGTATACAGGAAGGAACAGTAAAGTGAGGAAAACAGCTGTTCATATCAATATATAGAGGCGGGGGTGGGGTGAGGAGATGAAGGAAGTGCTGGTGTTCTGGTCCTCATGCCTCTTTTGCTGCTGCTGCTGGTGGTTGCATAACAAAAACGACGCCTGCTGATGTGACGAAAAATATATAGGAAGAAGAATATGAGGATGAGAAGAGGAAGACAAAGAAGAAGAAGAAGAAGAAGGAAGGGAGGAACAGATGATGAGAGTGCCACAGCAGTTATTATTTCTGTATATACTATACGACTTCCTCTTCCGTTATTCTCGCATTTGCTCTTTTATCTTCATTCCATCTTCCTTTCTTCATTTTATTCCTCGCTCGTTCTTCACGAACCCAACGAATATATATACTACGTTATAAGCCCATGTGCAAAACCCGGAAATGACTTCCTATATTTTTGTTTCGTGTTGGCTTTTTTTTTATAATTTTTGGCTTTTGCGTTCAGACCAAGTTGAGCACCTCTTGACGTGTCCTAACGGTGCGTGAGTTTGCATTTCAGTGCCATGCTCAAAAGACTCAAGTGTGTGTGCTTCTTCCTGATTGCAAGAGGATTGGGCAAGTCTGGTGGTCAGTGTCAAAACTGTTTTCACACGCCACTTACCTATTCATTTCGTGTACTATGCAGTACATGTATTCGTTTGGAAATCATGTGGCACGCTTCAAATTCAAGGTGGTGCGCACAAATTTTGTTTCAGTACTTCAAAAGTAAATGTTGAGTGTCAAGTGTCAAGTTTGATGTTTTGTCTGCAATTAAATAGAGCAAGTGGATCTTAGTCAGTCTGAATATAAGCCATCATAAAAAACAAAAGGACTTTGTGGTTATCATTTTTTGGGCATTTACCTCATTGTTTTGACCCCGTAATTGGGACAGCATGATACAAACTTCAACATGAGGGATATTTTCAAAATTTGTCACTCACTATTGCTAAATGAAAGAAAAACCCCGTGTAAAAAAAATTTTCATTGTTACATTCCTTTGATCCACGTGGATTATTGATGGTCAAATGAAGTACAGAACTCACAACATTTGAGTTTTGGATGCTTGATGAGAAACAGAGTCTTCCAGATATGAATAGCTCAACTACAGAATTTTTCTCAATTATTGGAGAGAAGCAGGATGTTTCCTAAGCCGTGATCCGATTTTGTGACATAAGAGCATTTTATTTTGACAAAGAGTGACCAGAATGGCATTTGAGTCAAGTAAGATTCCTGGTCCTGAAAATCTTTGCAAAATTGAACCAAGAATGCATGTCCAGCAGCCCCCTTCTAGGTTGATTCAATTGCTGAAACTAGTGGGAAACTCAGCTTGCCTTGGAAGAATTTTTAAAATCTTGATTCATTTGTAAATTTAATGAAAAAAGCAGGTCAACCCCTAATTTTGTGCTATCATTTGTCCCGGCACATTTTGTGGCACCAAGCAAGGGTGGCATTAGTTCAAGGGTATTGCAGTTGAGGTGAGATGTTCTTTGGGTGGAGGACATCCAAAGGATTCCACCCAATTTCATGTGAAGTCAGAAATATAATTTTAAAATGTCTCCTTGGTATGGGCATGTGATTTTCATCAATTTATGATGCTTCTAGTGAAATGCCATGATTTCTCTGATTTCGGCCTAATTTCCATTCAGGGCAGTACATTTTTCATGACACTAAGTCAGTTGGCACTAATTCTGGGTTTCTCTGGAGCACAAAATGGAGGGAGATTTGTTCCAGGGAAATTTGTGGCACAACATTTGTGGCACACTCTGGGCGGTACTAAATTTGTGGCCCTAAATTCAGGCTCATTGCAGGTATATCTAGAAGCTTCAGGCATATACACCATATTATCTTTGTTCCAATTTCAAAACATCTTGAGGACAATTTTTTCTAAAATACCTGTATTGCCTGGATGCAACCCAAATGGCTCAAATATAGCATACCTTTTATTTAAAAAGCTGCATACCAAGAGACCCAAACCCAGTTGAATGAATGCTTTCAACATTCAATGCATTTTCTTCTCAAAGTTTTTTTTTTCCAGCAGAGTTTAGAAAAATACAAATGCAAACATTTTGCTCATGAATTCTATACCCAGTAAATGCCATTGTTATTACATTATTCAAACACATGTCAGCAAATAGAAACCTCTTCTATTGAAAAAAGTGTTCTAACTGAAAGAATAAAGAATTCCATTCATTTTTTCCTGGAACTTGAGTTGTTTTTTTCAAATGAGTTGACAGCAGCAATGCTGAACTTGGAAGCAAGGGTTCATCAACACAATAAATTTTTCATTTACTTTCAAAAACTACATGGAGTTATACATTTTTACTGGTGTTCTCTTTCACATAACAAAAACTCAGAGAATTCGCAAAGATGGGTTGCATTATTCCCCTGGGAAAAAGGGGCATCATCATCATCATCATCATCATGTAGGATTGGCAATAGAACCTTTGAGGGCTACCAATGCTTGAAAGAAAAAAAAAACAAGTTGTACTTGAGTTCTCTCTCGCTCTCTCTATAAATAGATGTCTCCCCAGATTATTCGTATATTTTTTTTAACTAGCAGCAAATAACTTTATCTGTAAACTCGTACAGCGTGGCTTCTTCTTCCTTCTGCTGATATATGGGCTGAATAAGATGGGAAGCATCAGCAGCAGCAGCCACATGCCCTCTGCAGTGGGCATATAAGAATACATTTCCTAAAAATGACTGGGCAATAATTCCCCATGCACGGGTCTCTCCCGTCCTCGTGGCTCGCTTCGGATGAAAACATTGCATAACGATCGGGGGGGAAGTTAGTTTCGAGAAAGTGGCGATGAGAGGTTCGCGTCACGGGCCACACACACACATACACACACACATGGAATTCGATGGGGCGTGAATAAACGTTCTTCCTTGTTCCAAGCTGCGGCTTTCCACCCATGTATAGGCAGGCAATAGCATACGATTTTTACAGTACAGTATATACTGTACGCAGACCGAATCGGATCGGTCTTCTGCAGTTTGCAACAAAAAAAAAAACTGTTGGAAGAAAGTATAGTTCAAATAGTGTATATCATATATATACGGTATGTATATACCATTGTGAGAAATGAAACGGAAAAATATGGAGTTTCTTGGTTTGCTGGACCATTGCTCTTTTGATTTTTCTCTTTTAATATGCACATTCGAACTTTGGGAGACCAGCATAGGAAAATTCGTGTGAAGGAATAAAACATCATTTTTTGTTGTTGGGGGCAATAAGAAAGAATAATTGTAATTGTTGATGTTAGGGATCTTGCATTGTTTTTTTTTTATGAGTGGATAGCAATGTTGAACTGGGAGGCAAGGGTTCATTTGCCAATTTGTAGTCCTTGTTTTATTTTCAAAACACATGAAGGTACATTTTTTGCGCCTTTATTTCTCATGTGTCCATGAAATGATAGCCAAAAGGCCACCAGTTACACAGGTTTGAAGAGGAAAGCCTTTATTGAGTTTGGAAGGAATTTCTGCATTGATTCTATATAGGGAATTTAGACAGAGACTTGAAAAATTTACACGAGGAAGTATTTGACATTTGGAGGTTACATTTGTGAAGGTTTGGCAGAAATATTAAGGGAAACATTTGGCCACCAATTTTGGTATACTCATGTTCTGAAGTTCTAAAATTGAAGTGTACTGTACATATTTTAGGGATTTGGCATGCGTTTCCATGAACAATATCCTTACTGTAATTATGGATCGCATTTCCTGCCTGGTTTTTGACATTATCACCATCAACTCCGAACATATCATCAGTGTTTTTCTAATTCCGCATGCATTTCTTCTGAATTATTTGAGCACAGATTTTGGACATGTATTATGCACTAAAAAGGATAATAAAATCTGATCAAAACAAAGCCACTCTTGGACCAAAAAAAAAACTGGTGTGATGTAAAATTTGCTACAATTTAATTAATTTAATATTATTCATATTTCGTAGAAAAAAACAAAAATGTGCTGAATTGCAAGTGATTTTTACTCATCTTAATGCTATTTTTTGTAATGAGAACCTACTGTCCCACTTTTGGACATAATCCCTTTCCTTGAATTTCCACACAAATGTTTCATTTCAAGATTTTTGAAATGGAGAGTGAATAATTATTAATATTTTTTAGTTGGACTTGGAAACCATGCATTTTCTTGATGAACCCATTTTTTTAAATTCGTTAAAACCATAAATCCACAATACTGGTCAAAGTCTTATGAAATATGACCTTCATATTTAATTTGATCAGTGAATAAAAGAGTGAAAATTGCGAGGTTAAATTATTTATCAGTTTTTTTTGCATGAAAATGATGGGCATTTGAGCAAAAAAAAAGAATTACTTAATTTATGAAGGTAAGGACATCAAGTATTGCTGAAGATGAAGGAAAATGGGGGAAAGTCGATTTGAATGCTGCTAATTTGTGGGGAAATGACTGATCAAAACAGTTGCGCAAAGGCCATCAGTAATTGTTGCAAAATAAGTGGTAATTGGATATGCCGTCAAAGATATTGGTATCCTTTGTTTTCTCCCCACTTTTAGTGTATAAAAGTCTATTTTTTGTATTTTCGCGTTTTTTTTCTTCAAGAACCTTCTAATTTATTTATTTTGTCAAGATGTTGCAAAACTGCTCTGGATTTCACATTGAATTATTTTAAAAAATGGGTCGCAAATATACAGATATCATTGATGCCAGACCTTGTCCCAGCAGTGTCAGAATCTTCACAAGTTGGACCACTTTCACCCATTTAAACGAATGAGAATTTTTTAAACCTTGGATGGCAGAGGCTTCCTGTACATCCTTTGGCAACTTTTTTTTGTGGCAATGATTTTTTCAGGGAGTCATGCATTTCCATTTGACCAAAGGTAACTGAAATGCACCCAGGTTGGGAAGTCCAAATTAAGTCAGGAAAAATCCAGAAACGGTGAATTCTTTTGTATTTTAAAATTTACATTGCAAATTCTATCCAAGAAATTTTCGAAAAAGACCCACCCTGTGAGAACTTTTTTGAGCCAATTTTTTGCAGGATTATAAAAAAAATCAGACTTTTTCCCAACTTATACCTTAGTGAAAAATTAAATTTTTTCAATTGTCAGCGCTCATGGGCAGAAACTTTTGCAAAATATAACCAAACAAGGGTCAAATCAGTTTTCAAGTTTAAAAAAATGGGAGTGAAAACCACAAAAAAATTGATTAAAAAAAGCTTTCTCCATTGAAAGATGCAGAAAACAAGTTTGCAGAAGAAAGCCACACAAAATCGGAACTTTTTGCAGTTGAAGAATAAACAATAGAATAGCAAGTGTTGCTATATACTGTATATACAGTCAACCCCTGTCTAACGCACTTGATTTGTGCAAGGGACAAGTCTGTTAGACAAAAAGTCCTTTACACAAATTCAATTACATAAAAAATTAAAAATTTCAATTTTCTTGTGATTAAAATTTGGTTTTCTTCAGACAAACCGCCTAAAACAGACAACCCGCCCTCCTTAAACTGCTTGCAGAGCTGGTCTGTTTGGCGAAAATCCCTTACATGGGAGGTCTGTTAGGTGGGGGGCCACTGTACTGTGTTCATCAGCTGATGGGGAAAAACTCTGAAAACAAAGATCTATTCAAATTTTAGAATTCATATTTTCCATTCTTCCATATAGAAATTTTGGAAAAGTGTCTGTATTTGGAGGCATTTTCAAGATGCTACAACATACAATATTTCTCGAGTTTAAACCGTCCCTAAGTCGAATTTCATTTGCATCAGTGCGTCCATATCTCAGGTACACCCTGCTGTTTAATTAAAACCACGCAAAAATTGCTTGAAAATTATATTCAGTTTACGACGATTGCACCCATGAAAATGATTCACGTCTCATTTTTGATTCGCTCATTTACTTGTTTCTTTTGCCATCCTTAAGAAATATATAAAAAAAATGAATGAAAATCTTCTAGTTGACCAGCAAGCTAGCAACCAACTTTTCTCCTTTTTATTATTATTTTTTCTCTTCCGTCAAGGACTCGCGATAATGTAGAGGACGACAATAATAACAATATTCAGTGAAGATATGACAAACATGGTCAGTACCCAAGGCAGCAGCAGCAGTAAGCACCCACCCACTACAGCACCCACTCGAAAAGAAAAAGGAGCAGCATTGTTCCACCCCTGCTGCTGATGCCTCATTCTTCTTCTTTTTTGCCAGCACCCACCCCCAACAAACACATTCCCCCATTGTATTCACGGCCGTGCCTTGCATTGAAATCACCTGGAAAAAGCGAAAACCACCGCCGCCTTTTCCCATCAACACACACACAACTTATAAAGATTAAAAAAAAAAGCAGCAACCTTCAGCAGAGAAAGAGAGAGAGAGAGAGAGAGACGGGGGAAATGCTTTCGGTTTCGTTCCGGGTCGGACGAACGAACGAACGAACGAACGAAGGAACGAACGCTGCTGCTTTGTAAAAGTCGGGAGAGCGAGAGAAAGAAGTTTACGACTCGGTCCAGTCTTACGCAATTCCCGCCCGGCGTGTTTTTGCCAAATGAGACGAGGCACGATCCGACGCAGCGAAGGGTGTGTATATAGTGTACTGTACTGTATACTGCAGAGCACTGTACTGTAATGTACTGTACACCCGCGAGCAGACGAGTACTGCATATACAGCACTCATCAAACGACGATGACAAGTACTTGCGGCGATGACGATGATCATGAGGATGAGGAAGGCAGCAGATATATACCCACGACGTACAGTACAGTACTTAGTTGGCTTTGTGCAATAATAAAGGGGAATATACCGAAAGCCCTAAATATCTGCCCTCGGGCTTCATCGAAAGCCTCATCGCGAATTATTACAATAAGATACAGTATATGTACAGTATACAGATAAATTGAATTCATAATGATAATAAGGAACTTGATCGGCGTTCATGCAGGTCATTCCGAGACTTTCTTTTTTCGTCGAAATCGACGAACATTGAAGACGATGAATATGGAAGGGCATGCAATAAAAAAAAAGTAATTTCCCACATCTTGTTCGGCTATAACAAAAACCTCATCATTGGGACCATTGAGATACATAGCTTCATTATAACAAAAAAAATTCGTTATAGGGAAACTGAAATGACTTTGCAGAAACAGAGATTTGAAAAATCAATCGACTGTAATTCAGTATTTCATATGATGGGATTTTTTTGTAACAAGATTACACCTGTAATGTGTATGTGGAAAGGTTTTTTTCCATCTTCCAGCACAGAGTGTGTCGATTATTTTAAAGACTGCTCAGAACCACAGGGAAAAGTCTTTCACAGCATATGCCAGCAAAATATTGGGTGAGACTTATTGCCAGGAAATATTATTTTTAGTTAAGCATTGAATGAGAGTTCGCAAAAAAAAGAATCTGAGTCTTTAAATGGATGCAAGTATGTGTACTGTTGAAAAATGCAACTGAGAAACTTGACCAATTTGTAGCCAAGTCTTCTGAACAATGCTTTAAAAAATAAAAACTCTTAAAGGTTATTTTCAATTTTGATTTATTGCTACTCTTTATAATTTTTATTTGCTGCTCTTCAGCATTCACAGGATTCACAAAACTTTCCCACATCCCACCCTCACATTCAGTCAATGCATTCCAACTTATCGAAATTAATTTACCGTACACGATTTAAAATCAAATACATCACAGTGCTGCATATCAATAATAAATTTTCAGCTCCATTTTTATCCAAGAATTAAAAAATCACATACACATAGTAATTACTGAGCAAAAATTTAAGCAAAATGTGTTCATACTGTTCCCAAGAAAATTCAATGATAACAAATTTATAATAGAATATTCGACGAGAAATCACATGAAGCAAATACATTTTTTTGTGTCTTCAAAAATTTAGAGTACCCTTTTTTGACATTGTGAATAACAGCCTTTTATTTTTTTGTGAGAATTCCAATTTTGTGAAGCTCTGTCTGACTCTCACAACTGATCTATTTTTGGAGTTCTCTGATCATACTCCTCATGAATGTACTTCAAGATGAATCAAAAATGGGATATCCACAAACTCCCACAGACTGATCACCATGTGAAGCTCAGAACACAAATAAAAACAAGGCGAAAAACAGTGATCTCAAATAGGATCCAGGACAGTGCAGTGGCACTAGAATAAAACCAATAGCATCATGGGAAACAATACGTGTCAAGAGGAGCCAAAAGAGTCAGATTCTGTCATCTTCCATTCGAGCTTTTTTCCCCCTTCATTATAGAGACTGTCCGGGAAAGCCAAGGAACTGAGTGAAAGTAAATTTACAAAATAAAACTCTGCATTATGAGTTACTTTCCATGGGATGGCTTTTATGTAGTGGCAGTGTTTCCCTGGCACCAGCAGTTTCAGGGGCACATTCAATTTATTTGAAAAATGTTTTAAATGCTTGTGTGGAATCAAAAGCCATAATGTCCACTAAATTTCACATTAAACCTAAAACAAAGGCTACATTTTCTTTTGATTTCAGCAAATACCTCATATGTTACACCATCATACAGTATTTCCTAAAATTCCGCCAACAAACAATACAAAGTTTGCCTCATCCAGGGAACTAGTTTTTACCATTTTTTCAAATCAAAAATGAAGTTTTGCATTCTACTCGCTGTCACTAGCTGAAGGCACCAGATATGTTGGTAAATACATATACAGTGTGTTAATAGACCCACACTCAGTAATTGTATATAATGGCTGCAGTTCAGTCTTATTCCATAATAAACCTTCAAAAACCGGAAATTGTGTTTTATGACTATTAATGTACTAAAAGTCTATCATCCCAGATTTATTTCAACTCTAATAGAACCAAAATTAATTTTATCAAACTGATGTGCTCTCTTTCGATAACATGTTCATGGGACTAGAAAAGAATTTACTGCGGAGAGAATTTTGTTGTAAGTAACATTTATAACCAATGAGAGAACCCAATGGGATCAAACCAATCATTATACAGAAAATTTATTTGTAGACACGATTTTCAAAGAGTCCACTTGTATGCAGAAAACACATGGTTTGACTATATCGATAGTATCGCATCCTCAAAAGCGGATTCTCCGCCCAAACAAATGTTACAATTCAAAAAGAAAAATTTATTTTTGCAGAATTACTCACTTTTTTAAATGGATGTTCACTTGCGGATTTAATTTCTGCAGGAAACCCCAATTTTTTTCCGGAAAGTATTTGGAAATGGTGCACGTAAATTGCAAACAACCATTTCATTGGCCTGAAAAATGAAGTATTTCTAGAACGAGATCTTTTTAAATTTTTTTTTCAAGAAATGTATGATAATTTGTTGTCAGGGGAAACGCGGTAAAATCCAAAAATTTGTCCTGCGCATCAGGATTTTCCAAACCACCCGTATTTCATTTCAAATTTTCCTCTCTTCGATTCGGGTACGGATAAAAGAAGAAGAAGAATAAGAGAAGAAAAAAACGAGGAAAGAAGAAGAAAGAGAAAAGTTTCACAACCAGCAATGGGGCCTTTTGGGAAGATAGCGGCTCATGTATTGCACAAGATCCGCGTTCGTCTCGTTCCCCTATACCGAAAAAAAAAAAAAAAATCCCGGCAATTGGAAAGTCCCGTGTTGCGATATTCCGGACTTTCCAACCTCCTCCTCCTCCTCCTGTTAAACGGATCTCGGGCAGCAGCAATAATTTGTCAAAATGAGTCACTGCACAGTTTTCCTCGACGTACAATATATATATATATATACTTTTATCAAATGGACTTGAAGAAAAGAATGGATGGGAATCCCCGTCTTGCAAAACACACACCCCAGTCATTCTCGATTGTTTTCTGCATCATCCGCAATAATGGAATTCAGTCCAAGGTCCCCCTTCTCTCGATCGAGGTTTCCAAGAACTGCGCTAGAAAACCACGAAAACAATCGAATTTCAAAACACCGTCTGTCTTTTTTCATTTTTATGGCATATTTATTACGACGTCGGAATTAAATCGCCTCAAGGGCAAAGAAATATATGAACACATATTCGTTAATGTGCATTAAAGGCTATTATGTTCTGGCAAACACTTGACTCGGAATGGACGCATGAACCAATAATGTATATATCGATGAATGTAATGTATTTGAAATGTAGGTCTTTGACTCTGGATATTGATCTTAAAATTTATTCATTGCTGTACTAACAGTGGAAATTTGGTTAACCCACTTAAGTCGTCAAAGGCAAAAGTTTGCTAACCTAATAATATTTTCTCACAAACTTCAATGGAAACAAATATGATCTGCTTTGTGAATCCAAAACAAAATTCGACATTGAATATGAAATTGCAAGACCATCTAATCAGATGAGAATAAGTGTTGGCTGCATCTTAACCAAGTGCAGAAGAGCAAATACGTAATTCTGTCACACAAAAAAAACAAAAAAAACCTACTAATAATGTATAGATGGGACCAATTTTAAAACGAAAGATATGCACATATACTAGAAGTGATGAAAGGGAATAAAATCAGCGCATATGTGAATTGCTTGCACTTGGATTTCACCATATATTTAAACCTTCAAATCAAATTTGTAACGAATCTTCAAATTTGGAATTTTCCACAGCCAGAAACAAGTTTGTTGACCGAATTTCGGTTGGTTAACCAAGGGATTCATTTTCTCAAGACCAAAAGTTTTTTAATCCAGCAGTTTCTTGACCAGTTTATCACTGTAAAACCACATGTGGTACAGTATACATTTTATGTATCCACAATATTGCTTTCAGGCTGTATTTTCAAGTTTCAGTTGCAATTTTATTGACAAAAGTCGCTGTGACCCGGGTTTTTCACGAGGACATTTTGATATTTGCGTGATTTACTAATGCGTTCAGTCCAGTTGAGTGGAAATTTCGAAATGTAGTACAAAAGTCTAATAACAAAGCAAGGTTTCAGCCAAGGACGCAGTAAAAAATATGCTGTGTATGAAATAATTCAATAAAAAAAATCAATTTTCCTCCGGTTTTCTGGAACAAAACGATGCCTGGTCGAAAGAAAGGCAAAAAAAATCATGATGAACTAAGAAATGGCGAAATGTTTGATGCAATTCTATTCAGCATTTCATTTTATAAATTCATGTACAAACTTTTTCAGGTAATGTACTATGATTTTACCTTCCCGCCTGCACAGGATATAAAAGAAAACCTCACTGGAAAATCAGGATTTTCTTGCATTGCAGAGTAGCGCAAATTTCATCAATTGCAAGGGATTGTGCAAAAATAGAATTCACACCATTATGAAGCAACTCGTGGCTGAGGGATGAAGAAGTGATGTGATATTCACCTGCGAAATTCGTTCTTGGTTGCGAGGAGAATATCTGTCTGTCCGTCATGCAAGAAATCAAGCAATGAAATCAGTTGAAATTTTTAAAAGAAACACAAGAGAAAAGTGTTCGTACGTCCTCTAATTTGAGGATTGTCAACTTTTCCGCGTTTAGCCTGTCAATTTCACCATGCTTACAATTACAAGTGCTTCCAACAAATCTTGCTCCATCCAAAATGTACATAAATGAAAGCCATGAAAAATTAAGAGAAACTAGAAACTTGAGCAAGTGTTTCACCATTCAATTTCACTTGTGTTCCAGAAAAAAAGTTTAAAAAGACATGCCCATTAGTGAAGACCCGAGATTTGGAAATAATCAGTCCCTTTGTTGGACGATTGTCCGTATGTCGGACCACGTTCTTTCCATTGACTTCAAAAAGAACATACAGTTTTTTTCGTGCTCACATTGTAAACCAAAAATTATGAATGGCTTCCGAAAGAAATTGAAAAACTTTTTCCCTCACTTGAGTTACTTACAGAATATAACTGGGCAGAAATATCTTTCAGAATTTCATGTTTTGGCATCCGGGAAAGCTCAAGGAAAAAAGAAACACGTAAGTCCAGCTATAATTTGTTCAACAAAAAATACTATAAAAAGTTAGCAGAAAATTAGCCTGTATTTGTTCATGAGAGTAATTTTCTAATAAGATGCATGCCTAATTTATGGGAATATATGTAGAATATTTTTTTTCAAGGAAAAGTCAACGTGTAGTAAAAAATTGATGCTTCTAGACGTGTCGGAAAAGTTCCCACTCTGGATGTTCAGGCAGATTTTGGAGTTATCAAGTGTCCCTAAATCAAATTTTCCAAATGTTGGTGTTAATTTTTGTATGGACAATTCATACTTGTTTCATGTTTCTTGTCTTCTCAACATGAATGAATGTTTCTGAACCATTCAAATTTATCTCTTATACTGCAATGGTTTAATTTCCATCACTTATAAGCACAGTATCAGGATATTTTTCAAGGCTAGCAAATTTTGGTTTGACCAAAGGTCACCAGAAAGCAGCCTGCTGGGGTGGATAACCAATGAAGTGCGGAAAAATCCAGGAAATACAAACCTATTATTATTTGAACCACCCCAATACTAATCCTATATAGCAAGAGTGATGGAAAAATGCCTGCAAACAGTTAATTGTCACTTTTAGCAAACATTTTCAGCAGAACATTGAAAAAAGAAGTGCGCGACTTTTTGCTCACTACACCTGCCTTTTTTTTCTTTTGGTGATGCATGACACCAACTTGTGCAAATATTTTCTGTCTTGCTGAAGAAGGGTTAATTTTTTAAACTAGTTCCAGGTGTACTGCTCTCTCTCTGCAACAATCTCTTCTGCAGCAAAGATATTCTCTGAATGAATAGCAGAATTTGTCTAGGGTCCCTTTGAACTCTCTCTGCATGTTATATAGGGGGTTCTCTACAACAAATAATTTATCTCTAAAACAATTTTTTCTGTTGAATATAAACTCAATTTTTTGCAGAAAGAAGAGTCCACCTGTAGCAAGTTGCAATTCGGTTCTCCACTATATCATACAGTACAGTACTGTGCTGATGTAATCCATTCAGAACAGAATCAATATTTCAATAAGCCATGCCACCCAGATGGCGACGTTACCCTGGCCACGATGCAAAAAAAATTAAAATGAAATGAAGACATATGTGGACCTGCGCAAGTGGAACACACACACACACACACACACACACATCACACAGTCATACCAGGACTTCTTTACCCACTAGCACGTTACCTATACAACAACTGCTGATGCCCAACACACACACACACATACATGATATTCGTTGGTAAAGAAATATATATATATATAAGAAGGAAATGTGGATCTTTGACACTGTTTCTGCACCTGGTGTCCTGCAGCAGCAGCAGGAGCAGTGATGTGCACCTGCTGCTGCTGGGATTTTCGAGGGACTAGAAGGAAAATTTGGAGCAAACGCAAGGTGCATTTCCTGCTGTTTCCTCGCACTCTCTCGTATCCTTCCTTCCTCATTTTCTTTCAAATATAAGTCGCCTGATGGCCTCCCTCCGTATACTGTATATCCATATACAGTATATTAACGTCAGGAAGCAAGGGAAAAAGAAATTGAAGAAACGAGGAAGAAAATGCGTAACTAAGCCCAAACCCTGATGATGGTGACGAAGCTGGGTCAGGTCAACCGCTGCGGAAATTAAATTCAGGCGTACGCAGTTTTCCAAGTGTCTTATGTATGGGTCTAAAAATACAATATATATGCTGTACAATCTCGTTGAAACACATTTTAATACGACGAATTCATGCTTAACAATGATTTTTTTTCGTGGAACCTGTTGATTCCCGAAAGAGTTCAAAGGTTTTTTTTGAATAGGTAAATTGGTCTTCTTCTTGGATTAATTTCTTTGCTTCACCAGAACAATCACAAAAATGATTCCCGATCGAAGGAATCGAATCGGATGAAATTGGCAGAAGGAACACGAACGAAACTGATTAATGTTTTTCTGGGAAATGTGCAACGACTGTTCCTGCGAACGCAATTTTGAGATGAAGAATTGACGGTGGTTGCAAAATAGTGACCATGACAGATTTGTTTTCTGCCAAACGCCAAAATTTTGCCTACCGATTGTGTTTCGAAACTTCCAAGACGGAAGAAAATTTATTGCTTGCTGTTGTTTTCCTTCACTATAATGTGCCAACCAGGATTGGCAACCTGTTGCTATATGCTCAGTCACGCTGAAGAAATAATTGAAGTTCTGCCAAAAAAAAAAATCTATAAGGGACATGCAAATTATTTCGAGTCTGCAGAAATTGAAAGTCCCACTAAAAGCTCAGTTTTGCATTGAACATGGATTTATTCTCCTTCTCTTATCATTAATTTATGTAGCGAAGGCTTTTTTTATAACTCGAAAAGTGGGGGAAAGTCATTATGCAGTATACAGTTTACAGAACCTAACGAAAAAACTCAATTGAGTGTGAAAAAAACATTTTCCATTTCGTTGACAAAAATCATTTCGTTCAAGGGCTTATAGGAAAGGATGCAGTTTAGTTTCTCGTAATTTCATAACCGATTTTCATTACTCGCTGTCCTAATTTTTTTTTAACGGATATCTAGGAACAGAATTTATTGATCGTCGTGCGATAAAAAACAAATATTGTGACTTTGCAAAAAATCTTCGGATGATGCAGAATTATGAAAATGTTCATAAATGGAATTATAAAAATTCAGCGGGCATAAAATGACTTCCTTTCAGCACGCGGATTTCGTTATTGCAGCTATTAAAAAACGTGCAGTTTTTCAGTTTTGTTACGAAAGTCTTGTCAAAATTGAAACATCTTGTGCGAAAGAAAATTTAATCCTCATATGAAGAGACAAAAGAATGTCCTTCAATGAATACTCGAATCCATGTGCTTTTGTTGACGCATCGTGAAACAGATTCATGCGAATCCAAGAGATATTGACTGCCATTTTCAAGGAAAAGGATGGATAATCAAATTTTTAATATTCGCGCGATGATTTAAAAAAGTCTTTGCTGATCTGAGGATTTTCATCGATCCAGCAGCGAATTTTCCATTTTGCACTGCGATATAGTTGGAGATGAGATTTACTGATCGAGACAAATAACCACCTTTGTTTCCTGGGAATAATAAAATGCCGGATCTCATTTCGTCGTGCGGGCTGATGCTCATTCTCAAAGAAGTTGATATACCCGTGCATTAAAATTCACTTTCGCATTCTTCCCCGCTCAAAACAATGCAGCTTTGCCAAAAAGTTAAATAAACAAGATAATTAATTTAGATATTCCGTACTTTCTGGCAGCAGCAGGGAAAGAAAAAACACGACAGTCTTTCTTTCACCATCGTCGTCGGTCCATGGGAATGAAGAAAATGCTGAACAAAGGTGTTTCTGCATACCGAAACATGCCCCGAGGCAAGTCTCTCTTATACACGACGTATAATCGCCAACCTTTTTCATCAATTACGAAGCGAAAGAGAAGTGGGGGGGGGGGGGGAATAAGCAACATTCGTTGCGCGCGTGCAATTTGAGCGCCGCCAATTCCGAGTGCGCCAATTCCTTCGTTGGCGGCAGTGCCTTTTATTTTTCATTTCTTCTTTAATTTTATTTTTTCAATAAAGGAAGACCACCCAGAGAGGAAGGGGAAGTGAAGTCGGGGGAAAAACTTTCGCCGTCACACGCACGGCCAGTTCGTAAACATCATTTCCGCAATGACGTGAGGCAAGAGCATCAGACGCAGACAGTCGTATATATATATTTATATATAAGAATTCAGACGACGTCGTCGTCATCGTCGACGTCGACGACGAGGGGGCCGTGACCCTGATGATATGACTATGATCGTGAAAAAATATCTTCCCGAATATATAATTTTTTTTCCGCATCGGAGTCGGTGGAACGAACGGAATTTCACTTTTCCTCTTCCTTCCGGAAAAGAAGAAAAAGAAACGAGTTATGTGCTGACTTGTTGAATGAATACAAAACTCGTGTGTGACTGACGACAGATTGAGCAAAACCATAACAGGGAAATGTTTTTCGATTTCACCTTGACTGATGATCGGATGAACGAATCTTATTTCGACGGCAGTTGAGTCCATATCGAAGAACACCGTGTCCAGGAAATCAGTACGATTTCACAGCACAATAACGAAAAAACTACAGTACTGAATATAAAATATTACAATTGAATACTGTATCATCATCATCATGACAAGGTACTTTTTTCTCTGGGAGTTTTTTCTTTTGGAGCTTATAGATGGGCTCGAATTCAGTAGCTTGAAAAGTAAATAATTTTATTCGCTGTAATCATGACCAGTTCAGAGATGCAAGTACGGTACTCTAAATTATCTAAAAGCTTGAAACAGCATTATCCAAATTTTAGTCATTATTCAAGCCAAATAAGCTCTGTTATTATCATTCCATGCAGAATCAAAAAGATTAAAATGGGTTTCAAATATTTATTGGGTAAAATATTTTCAAATTAAATCGCTGGATTTAACAGTATCTCATTTTTAAATCTCGCAGTTTTTTTTTCATGAAAAAAGGGGTGTGCTCCTCATACTCATTCGGGGGTGTGTTATTGTACTTGAATGAAAACAGTAAAACAGTTGATCCTTAATCATTCGAACGAATCCGATCTCTCAAAGTTTGATGCAATCCTAAGTTTTTTTTCAAGTCTCTCCTTGAATTCCCTCAGAAACAAATTGAAAACATTTCTACCTGGAATGGTTTCCCCCTCAAACTCCTAAAAAATAATTTTTCTGGCTCTTTTTTTTTTCAAAGAGAAAATTAGTGAAAGTTTGGCCTGATGTCCATGAATTTTTCGAAAGGAAGAGAAAGACTAAATTGGCAAATGAACCCTTGTCTATACGTTCAACATTCCAGGATCAATTTAAAACCCATTGAATCACAAATTACAAATTTGTCCATTCTTTATTCCTTCTCTCAACAAAGATACTTTGGTTCCCTGATGAATTCTAAACCTCCCTAAATGAAAGGGTTCTGCTGATCCCTTGAAGTTTGTCTTGAATGGATTGAATTATCAGCTTTCGAATCAGCTGCATTGCCATTCGGTTTTGATCCTTGACATGTTGTTGCTTTTCCCCCACGCGGTGTTTCATGAATATAGAATAACTCCTCCAATATTTTGCTTTTTGGAACATCAAGGAACCATTTATTTCTGCAACTCCACTGTTTTAAAAGACCCTCACTGTCATATGATTTATATGAGGAAGGAAGGAAGGGGTCTCACACTTGCTTAGAGATGCTCAACAGTCAGGTCACAAGTCTGCAACAATGTCTAAGGTTCAAGAGCCAAGTGAAGTAAAGTGAAAGCGTTTATGACTTTTGCGAACCGCAGCCAGCAAATCCTGCGCTAAATTGCTCACAGCTCGTTCTCGAATCCGTCACACTTTTCTTATGTTCCCACGTCGGTCATCGTTAATCATCGTTGCTGCTGCATGACTTTTTCGTTCATGCAACAAACTATATACTGCAATACTATACCGTATGATAGCTTTACAGTCAAACTTCTTGAACTCAAAGGACCATCAGCAGCTAAATTTCCAGGTAAAGAGGCTATGAGTTAGAGAAGCAAGCATTTTCGCATGGTGAGAAAGGGAATGAATTGCGAAACCATTATTATTGGTCATATCATTGGCCTCACGTTGCTTTTTGAGTTTGATCTGAGTTGATGTTAATGATAAACCTTGAAATAAGGGTGTTATTTCCTCAGCAAATAATAGCCTTACACTGACTTTAAAAATGGCATCGAGGTACATTTATTGATGCTTTTCTCTTTCCTGTGTCAATGAAATATTGGGCAATTGGCCTCCAGAAAACTTGATTTATGGAGGTTCAAAGGGAGGAAGCCCTTGAGTTTGTAAGTACAATATATCAATGCATTTAATGTTTCTGAAGGAATTCAAACAGAAACTTTCAAAAAAGTGACATAAGAAGATATTTTAACTATATAGGTTAGCTTTACTGATGTATGAAGGGGAAGATTTGTCCCCCAAGTTGGTATGAAGAAGAAGATATACAGCATTCACATTTTTTTTCTCCATTTGATTAACATGGATGCTAGAATAAACATTGGGTCTCAAATGGGGTTTGAAGAAATAGTTGCCAGCCTGTAATTGTGGCTGGATCAAAGAAGGGTGGTGAGAATAATTCTTGAGATTTTGTTGATCCTAATACTTTTCTTCTCAAAATATATTCATGAACACTCAACAAGAAACCCTATATTCTTTTTCATGCATTCCTGTCGAATTTCCAAAAAAGTAGTGGGAAATATTAGTCTTTTTTCATATTTTCCTTTTATATGCTTTCCCCATCCTTTCTTTTCATCTTGTTCCACGGTTGCAACTGTTGGCAAAATTTTCCAGTCTCTATGATAGGTGCCAGTAATTGTTGAAGGCAATGGGATGGAAAATTTCAAATAAATGCCCAGAAGTGCATTCATTCTGAGCATATAATGCATGGTATAGATTCAGGCTCATATTCCACAGTTTCAAAAATGACGTGGACATGTTGTTTTACAGTATGAACTGAAATGATTTTTTTTTTAATCTAGGGAATTTTTAACCATGGGGAATGAAGACAGCAGTGTGTCTTGAAAAATGTATGAAGTACAGGTAGTTCCAACTGTACCACACAACTCATACAGACACACAATAAAATTATTTTCCTCATGACCAACAATTTATCGTCACTCACCGTCGAATGAAATGAAGGAGAGCAGTTGTTTTTTCCAGACAAGGTACAGGACGTGGTTTTCCAATCTTCTTCGTGGCGATTCTTCAGCCAAGAATAACGTGTGTCACTCACACTCGAGATTGTAATATAAGAAGCCACGAAGAAGCAAGTAAACTTAGTCGAGGAGTAAGTTTATTAACGAAAGAATCACTTAATGCTGCTTCTTTTCGTCGTCTTTGAATTCTTCTGGCGCTGCGAGATCAGCGCTCAGAAACACTTTTTTTTCTCTTGTATATATACCGAAGTCCGCAGCAGCAGTCACTTGAATGTATTACAGCTGCAAATCATAATAAGAGGAACAATGAATGATCATCATCAGCATGAGCAGCGGAAGAGAGTTTCCATCCTTGCATTGTCCCAATCATCATCAAGCAAACGCAGCAGATTGAATTGCGTTCTAATCTTTTCGAAGCACCAGTCAAAGAAACCCGCCAAGGAATTGCAATCCATCCCATGAATGAGATAAACAAACAGTTTTTATTCCACAAACAATTTCAATTAGTTCTGAAATTAATTGCAGTAAAATTCTACTACAACAAAATCTTAATACAACACGTTGGTCATCCAAGCAGTTCCTGCAAAGATGCCATTTTATAAAAAATCTTTGCTTTACCAAACTCATTTGGAGCTGACATCTCAGTATAAGGAATTGTTCACCCTGATTCTGTACAAAATCAATACATGGATTTCTGTATTTGATGAATACCAAACAATCTGATGGCAATAGGGCAGCTTTCAACATTCATAAAAAAATCAAACTTTCTCAAGAGAAGATTTAGTTTTTTAAAATGCACAATATGACATATTTTTTGGGAATTCTTTTGCTCCATTTGAAAAAGTACACCTTTCTTTAAAAAAAATTTGTTCGAAAGAATCCTTCTTTATTTGAAAGAAAAGGTATGAATTAATAAGTTGAATCAGAAGGAAACATTCATCCCACATCATATCCTTTTGTTTCATTTATATTCTACCAAAAAGTGTTTTTTTAAATAGTAATAGGAACATGCAATAAAAGCTAAGGTACTGAATATAAAAAAAAAATTCCTCTTCATTTCTTCAGAGACACTTGGAAATTTTAGCAAGTCTTGAATAATTCCCTTTTTTGAAGGCACATTTTAGCTCTTATATCACACATTTTCCACAAAAGCTCAGACTAAAATGTATAAGAAACCACACAACTGACTACAAATTTTTTTTAGTTAGATTGATTTTTGCCATCTGGTCCCTGCTTTAAAGTTTCCTGTAAAGAGACTTGAACCGGAAAACAAGTAGTGATGCATTTTTGTATGGTGAACATTAAAAAATCGAGGTTGTTCGTTGGTTTTTCTTATACAGTACTGTATATAGTTCGGATAATGCACGTACAGTATCTCACACTATCCTTGAGCAGGAAGCACAAAGTATTATTCAACTGCTTGGCTTTCACTATTCCCCGCAGTTCCACCCCACACGACACCACTCCATACATGTTGTTGTTGTTCTTTTTTCTTCTCTTCAATATTTGCTCTCCTCCTCTCCAACACTCTGAGCGATTCGTGCTGGTGCTGGAAACACACTCGGCATGGAGTCCATCGTCACGGTTCATTAAGGTCTGCATGTACAATACAGTATACTGCCTACCTCGAGAAATCGACAACAGGTTTTTTACGAATTTAAATTCACGTTCCGACTTTTCCGCGTGTTGGGCGATTGACACTGGCCCAGACTTTCTAAATGGTTCGAGGGGTGCGTCAATAAGTGAGTGGCAGGTGAGTCTGAGGAATTTTGAGACATTGAGCTCTGTGTGCCATCACACCCAAGTTTCATGGAGTGTCTGCGCAATGTGAACTTGTATAATTGATGCCTATGTATATATACTGCATTCGTTTTTTTTTCCCTCATCAAAATGCATATAATTTGCCATGGATTTCTTCAACACCAAGAACTTTGGTCACTGATGGGTTTTTCAATGCAGGTAAATGTGATCAATTTACCTCTCAAAGTATGTCTGTAATCTTGAATTTCAACAGGTTGCATTATTTCTTTCAATTAATACACTTCAAATGGAACCTTTTCGCCTAAAATACTCAGCTTTGACAAAACATTGGAAAAGACCTTCTATTAGGACATTCCTTTGCACTATGAAACACAGAAAGTAGTTGACGGGCTGAAGACAACCAAGGAATGGTTGTCCATTTCAATTTGACACAAATGAAGTTTTGTTCAAAGAACAAGAATATGTTCACAGTCAAAACAGCTACACCCTACTGCTACTCTCTGTCCACAGCTGATAAAAAAAGACGATATGTACAAAAACTCAGTCTACTTCAGAAGAAGAGAGATACAATTTTATCCATGTACAGTGGCCCCCCGCCTAACAGACCTCCCGTGTAAGGGATTTTTGCCAGACAGACCAGCTCTGCAAGCAGTTTTTCCTCCTACCCAACAGACAAAAACTGCCAAACAGACTTCTTTTGGTTTAAAATAAATTAGTGTTGAAAATTGAAATTTTTAATTTTTTATGTAATTGAATTCATGTAAAGGACTTTTTGTCTAACAGACTTGTCCCTTGAACAAATCAAGTTTGTTAGACAGGGGTTGACTGTACTTTGCTTAAAACTTTTTTCAATGGAGTGTCTCCAAGTCAAATCATTCACATGTGGGTTGATTTCTGCAGACCTGCAGTTGGAAGGCGTGCAACTCTTGATTAGAGGACATTTTCAACCAGGACTTTTTAAAATTACAACAACCCTATTATTAATTGAATGGAACTTGCATTTTCGGCAAAATTTACACTATGATGTCTCAGAATTTTGAAATGATATATCTTAGTTTTCCAGTCACTGAAAATGCCATGCACATGATATCATTTCATCAATATTTCAGGGTAAAAACTTGGTGCTCATGCCTTAATCATGAGTGCCTTATACTTGAGTAAATGCAATTGTTTCATTAATTTCAGTTTCACCAAAAGTCACTGAAATGCCTGTAGGTTGAAGGCCTAAGTCTGGAAAGATCTGCATGGGTAACAAAAATACTGCAATTTTGATAAATGTCCAATGCTGATCCTTTGATTGGATTACTGGATGGATCACCAGCATCTAGTGATTAACTAATTTTTTTATTGATTTTCTGCCATAATGTTGTGCTGCACGAGTAAAAAAAAAAATTCATATTTCCATGAATTAATAGGTCTTTGGTACAAAAATAGGATTTTTTAAATTTTCAGTGCTCATGCTGGGCAAAAAAAAAACATATTCCGAAAATGTCCCAAATTATCTGCAAAAGGGTTGCGTGACATAATGACGAAAATCTGCAAATTGATGAAAATATCTACTGCATATAGGAAATTTGGTTCCAACTGACACTGGGTTTGAGCCACAGGAAACGAAATGTTTCTAGAAGAGATGAAAGGGAAACTGTCTCTCTCTTTTCGTCACGGATTCACAGTCCCCAAATTGCTGCGCGTGTCATCCGCAACGTGCGCAGCCCAGCTCAAGACTGAAGCCTCACGCGAAAACTCATGCAAACTTGGAACAGAAAAACTTGCTTCCTGTATTCTCTTTCCCTCCTTCTCTCCCTCTATACATCCGACATCCCATGCACCTGTCTTTCTCTTCTGCTTCTTCCTCCTCCTCCTCCTCCTCCTTCTCTTGCTGCTGATGCTCTTTCCTCATCGGCAGCCCGGGAATATTTACTGAGCCGGGAGATCAACGGTGATTCTGACCATGCGCAGAAATGTTTTTTTTTTCCTGGAACCAGCCTATTTCATAACCGGGTCCTGCCAATGGGAAGGTGTTACTCATTCTGCCAGCATTGCTTCATTTCAACATGGAGTTTCGGTGTCACATGCAGGATATACAAACGGAGACGTGAGCACCAGTCCATTCCTGAACACAATTTATTAGCAAAATAGTTTGTCAGCCATTTGAAATTTGCACATGATAAAGTACAGTACAGGAAAAATTGTAATTGGTTCCAGAGCCTTGATAGTGCTCATGAAAATTAGGAAAATGGGTCCTAAAATTATTTTTGGGCTCAAAATCCAAAAATTTATGTGAAGACAATGTAAGAGAATCTCACTACAGTGCCAAAACCCCTTGAAGTGACACTTTAGAGTGAGTTTCTTCAGACATTTTTCTTTAAACTTTTGAATGCAGCACCACAAACTGATTCACTGATCAAGGACTTGGAATGGATCATTTGTATTTGAAAGTTGCTAATGATCCATAATTCATTTATTGCATTCATTGTCTGCATTTCAAACTAACAATAAAGGAGGAAAAAGAATTGCAGCCAGCGTCAATTATCTAAAGCACTCACCTCTGAATGTTGTATGGCTTTTTTTCTGAAAAAATTTCATAACGTTAAAAAAGTCAGGAAATTTGTGATAATTAATGGTTTGGAACCTGCATGACTTGCTTAACTGAATTCACATAAATAAAAACGTAGCACGAGAAGCTCAGCATGTCTCAATTTGATGTGCATTGGATGACGGTAAAAATCCGAATTTCCATATATTTTACCAATTTAAAAAACATATTCAAATCTTTTCAGCTTTGGTGGCCATATACAAGTATATTATTGACAAATTTATGTCTTTTTTGGCGAATGTCTCTCTAATAGCTTGGCTGACACTTTCTTATAAATCATGCACAAAAAAGTTCAGCATTAGGCTTTGCTGGATCCAGTGTTCCCCAATCCGTGGTCTGCAGACTGCCCACACTGGCGCCAGTCTGCCCAAGTATGTTGCTGGTTTGCAGGAAATGTTGTACCCTGCAATAAAATTTATGAAAATTAGGGATGCAGTTTTCTATTTTTGTTTTGAATTTTGGGAAGACAGGGACAGTTGAAATTATCCAATGAAAAAATAAAATTTGGCTTTTCTTTTAGTAAAACTTGGACAAATTTGCATCTGCCAAAATGAATCTTTGTAACTTTTCGTATCCTTAAAAACTGTTCAAGTCCATCTTCCCAATTTTTTTAAGACAACCACTAAGGCTGCTCCTTAGGTTCTCAATTCTTGCAAGAAGCAGAAAATTTTGAAATCCTTACCATGAATAAGTTTTTCAAGAAAACTATTTTGTGCATGCAAACATTTTTTGAAACTTAGCCAGTCTGAAGAAAATTCTGGGAAAATTCGCTGGTCTGTGGGACCAAAAACATTTGGCAAAACCTGTTTAATCAATTTCAGGATTTGAAGAATGGGCATCTCGCTCATGAAATTTTTCTTTTAATTTGTTCAGAATGTAGGCAGCAAACAATATAAAGCCACAAGTTGAAAGTTGAAACATAAACAAATTTCAATTTCAGTAAGCAGCAGATAAATTCTAAACTATTTCAGTTTTCTCTCTCTCAGTCTTTATTGGCAAATTTTTTTCCTGCCTCAAATTCAAATAAATATAATGAAGGTAGTAGATTCTTGAGTGAACCAATGAGAGCTTCATATTGGGAATTATGTTTTAACTAAAGAATACTGGAATGTGGGAATACCTACAAATTTTCCATTGCCATTGTTTTGTTATCCTCTGACACAGCACAATACTGAGTAAACAGGCCCTTATGTGCATCCACATGAGCAAATTTGTCATGGTGCAGTTGAATTACTAGATCTTCAGGATGAAGTATTCACATCATGGAACAGCTGTTTTTTATCTCTGCTTTGTTTGCCTCTTTTTGTATGTTCTGAATGCCCTGATCCAAAAGTTTAGCAGGGGTAGCTGTCAACAGCTCACTCAGTATTCTGAATAAACTCAGCATCTTAGGCAGTTTGTAAGCCTTGCTTTCATACAGGTTTTTATTTTGTTACAAAATACAGATGAAGAATTTTAGCTGGGTATCATTTAAGCTTTCCAAGATAAGTTTCCTCTGCAACCAGTATTGAATGAATAAAAAATGACTTGTACTTTTTGGTTGGTTGTATAGTAAGAGATTCTTGACTGGACTAAAAAGAATACACCGGTTTGATGGAAACAGAACACATTGCATTCTTATTGAGTCTGTCACAGAACTCTGTGCACAATAAGAGCAAGATACTGTACAGGAGTTTGCATTCAAGTGGTTGGGGATAAAAAAAAGGGACTTCTTCCATTCCCGATTTGAATGAGACTGATGGAGGCAGAGTGTGCTAGCTCTGCTGGCCTAGGATGGCTGGGCACATGAAAGGGTCAAGGGTGCAAAAGCACCCCCTGGATAAATAGCAGTGCATTTGCAAAGTAGATGTTGCTGGCACTTACTCCCCCCCCCCCCCCCCCCTTGGAAGAAAGGCTGGTGGAGTGGGAGCACATTCATCAAGGCATTCTAAACAGATTAGTTTGTACGTGTGGGCAAAGTAGGGCAATACCAAAAAGGGGCATGATATCAAAAAGTTTGCAAAATGCAGCTGGCTGGAATGTCTTCTTTTGATTTGGGTAGGTCAGCAAGGAGTTGTTATTTGTCACAAATTCTGCAGGTCCATTGGTCTCCTTGAGATATAGGGCCTCTTTGGTGGCAATGAGCAGCTCTTTGCTGCAGTCAAGCTGGTCCATGTCAAGGGAGGCACTGGTAGTTGAGGTGGCAGAGGTGGTACTGGGATCTGATTTGGAAATTTCATTGGGCATGCTACCCTGGCATCTGGTGCATCCTGCGGACAGCAAAGATTCGTTCAGATTGGCAAGTGGGAGTTTTGTGGAGTGAAAAGTGGGGGAGGGGCATGAAGAAGCTTTTATATTGCTGTAGTTCACATGAACGTACTTTGCAGGGACCCTGATCTAAGCTCTGCATACATTTGCCCTGTCTTGCGTATTTGTGGAGTGTGGCCTTTGTAGGGACCATGGCATTTTGGGAGGAAATTATGGTGTGTGGCACGGCAGACCATTGTGAGAGAGGACGTAAGACTGTGACATATTGGACTAGTTAGAATTGGACATATATATTTTTCTTTGCTTGAGTGCAAAATGTGGCACACTTGCTCTCAAGGTGATGCGGTAATTTTGAGAAGTTTCTTGGAGATGTCTGGTGGGAGGATTTTGTTCTGGATGTCTGCAGGGAGGGGCAGAGAGCATTTATGGAACAGGTGGACAGGGGAGAGATCTGTGGTAGAGTGTGGTGTGCAGACCTGCACACAAGTTTGAAGAACTTGTCTGTAAGAAATAAAAGAGTTGCTGCTGTGGACAAGTTTGGAGAAGTTGTCCAAAAGTTCTCAAATTTCCCCAGGCAAGTTTGGAGAATTTTTGGACACCTTATCAAAACTTGTCTGGCAAAATTGGAGAAATTGTCCGCAGCTGCAACTCTTTTTTTGTAGAAAACTTCTCCAAACTTGTACTCCAAACTCCAACAAGTTCTCCAAACTTGTGCTCCAAACTCCAACAAGCTCTCCAAACTTGTACTCCAAACTCCAACAAGTTCTCCAAACTTGTCCACAAGTTCTCCAATTTTCCCAGACAAGTTTGGAGATCATGTCCAAAAGATTTCGAAACTTGTCTGCCAGAGCTGATGTTACAAAGCTGGATCAATGAGGGAGATATTTTGTGGTATTGTTTTATAGCTGTCTGGCTGAGAGTTTAAGTTGCCAAGCCAAAGTTCCTGGGATCAATCCATGATATGGTAGCTGATCTACAGTATAATAGTAGTAGTACTCCTATTATAAAATAAATTAGATAGGCTACCTGGATACTGTAGTTAGTTTTACTGAAGCTAAAGTAAAGACAAAAAAGCAGATAGGATGATTATATTAATTGGGTGGATTCCTCAAAGCAATTGGCTTGTGAATAAATTGGATAGCAACACATGAAGAAGTCAATCCCAAGGAAGAGCCGTGTTAGTTCCTTGCCTGGCTGAAAAGTTTCATGGGAGAAATGGAATATTTGTATAAAACCAATTTCTCAGTTCCCTCCAATTTTTCAAAATTGAATCCGAACTCCTCCAAAAAGGATCCAAAACTGATCCAACTTCTGTCCTCCCAAAATGTGTTGTCTGCTGCAGTCCAATATAGGCAAAAAATGATGGACCACTTTTGGAGCAGTTTTTGATCCAAATTGGATCCCATTTGGAGGAGCTTTGGATATATGTGGAAAACTTCTTGCTCACTGGGCACCTCTGATTTCCTTTTACTTGTTGAATCTTTGAAACTCTGTTCTCCTACACTTCTTTGGTTTCTAATGAGCCCAGCATAAACCAGAGAAGTGTAGTGGATAACCTAAACCATTTTTTCCACTTTTTTACCTGTATTAGTTCTAAGATTCTGCACTGCTGCAGATAGAACTACCCAGCAAAAAATTTGGAAGCTGTGTGCCTAGGGGCTAGGCTGCTGCCTGTGCGCCAGCATTAGGTGTTGGCCCCAACTCCCTTTGTGCGGAATTTTTCTGACCCCCCCTTTTGAAAACCAGAAGCTAAAGAACCGCCGACAAGTAATTTAATCTGCGCATCTTGGATGCGCGAAAACAATTGGGAAAGATAAGAAAAATCACAGAACTGGGATGCTTAAAATGGGACATCAGGAATGGTAACAGGAGAAAGTCACCATGAGCAGAAAGAAAAGCCCCCTCCCCCAAAACCGAGACAAAAAAGTTGCTGAAGTTGGCGCCTTTTTCTGCAGGAAGAGACTAATTCCCCTCCTTTCTCTGCAGTTTTGAAACCAGGGTCATTTGACCCTAAAAGATGCGCACAAATTTACAAGCCAGCTGCTGGCAACGCACCATAAAAATCTTCTTGTTCTTGGTTTTCCGCTGAAAACCAATTTGTCTCCCAAAAAACAAGACAACGAGCTGTCAAGATTGTTGAAATTTAGTCCCCCTGGATATTATTTTACTGCCAAAAAATTTGGCAGCATACTAAAACTCCAAACACCCGGTGCCGGGAAAAACATGTTCAAGACTTTGAAAATCGACGGAAAACAGCACTAAAAGTTCGTTAACAACTGCCAACATCTGGCATTTTTTCGAGAGTTCAAAAACCTCAACACATGGGTGTTTTTCTGCCAGGAAAATTCGCGCCAAATCGGGTGGGGAAGATTTGTATAAAACCCCACAAATTTTGCATAACAACACAGTCAAATTTCCAACTCCAGCGAGTCACGTTGTGTGCATAAAATTTGTATGAAAATATTCGGAAAATTAAAATTCTGCAGACTTCACATTGAAAGACTTGAAAACACTAACACATGTTTTGAAATAACACCTAGAATAAAGAAGGTAGAGACCTTGTTAGTATGGTTTTTGGAACACGTAAAAAGTTAGTTTTGACACGTATATTTGGGAGTTTTTTGGGCAACTCAGTTCAGTTACAATCTTAAAATCAACCTGTTGAAAAATTTGTGCCAAAGAATTCTCTTTTGAATCTGGAAGTACAAAATCTTACATACTATCCGTTGTTCCTTTTAAATTTGGGTGTACAAATTGTTATCCAAATTTGGCGATCGAGTTATCATTTCTCCCAGAGATTTTTTAGTGTGCCATCAAAACAATCTTGGTGAAAACCAACATAGAACAGATCAGTTAGAGACTTGAGGAACTGGAAGGGGAAGAAAAAATAACAGTATATAAAAACACTGAAGTAACACTTTATAAAAGACCAACTTTATAACACTCACACAAACACTGACATGAACATCAAATTCTGTATACTGTGATATTTCTTGTGAGACAAAAAGAAAGGTCTGCACTAGTGGGTGAAATCCAGGTTGGTTCGCCCCCTGCCAATTGCTGTGTTCTGATTTAATTAATCAAAGCTCAAAAATTCTTTTACTCTGCCAAAAAGTCAAGGTGTAAGGCTTGACAAAACCTATTTCTATTTTTGTAAAACCTTACAAAAAATTGGTAGCAGAGCGTGGTTCTGATCTAAAGAACTTCCAAGACTTTTTTCTTGAGAAAACCTACTGAACTTGAATTCAAAAAATCCTTAAAAGACTTCCGCTGCTAAAAAACTTTACCTAAGCCCGTAAATAAAATACCTGTGCACATAAGAAAATTTTCTGTGCTAAAAATCAATTGAGTGTCCTTTCTGAATCCCTGTAAAAACTTGAAGAAAGGATTTTCTAAACCCTGTGAGTATATCTAAAAAATTCCAATTCTCTGTGAATAAAATTATCTGAGCACTCAGAAAACCTTTTCTGTGTCAAAAACTTTTCCTGTGTATTTTCTTTGTCTCAGTGATACCAAAACTTAGCTGAAACTATTTTTTCTTGTAAGTATTCAAAAACCTTGATCTCTCTTTTCTTTTCCATTTTTTTGTGAAATAATTTCAGTCTTATTTTCTGAAACTTATTCTTTGAAAGATTCCTGTGAATCATTGAAATCTTTGGGTAAGAAATACTAACTAATAAATGAAAATACTCTTTGAAACCCTTCAAGAAAATTAAAAAAAAGAAAATCTTCTCTGACCTTTTCCACTCTCAGAAATGAGGACTGAAAGGCCTGTAACCAGGCAGCCCACTGCCCAGAACCCTGGGGGGCCTAATCTTGAAAATGAACCAAATTTGGTTTCCTCTGAGCCTCTGGGAAACCAAGAGTCTCAAGAACTGAGGTTAACTGCTGGTTCTCCTCCTTCAATTTTACCAACTAAGGTTAAAAGAAAACCTGGAAGACCCCCTAACACTCCAAGGAGGCCTCCAACTCCTCTTTCTGAAGAAGATACTAATTCTAGTGATTCTTCCATAATTGGACAAGAGAATCAAGATCAAACAACTGAGCTCATGAAGCTCTGTAACTTAATTATGAAGATTGACAAAGTCATCAAGATCTCTGATGATGAATATAGTCAACTTCAACTTAAAAGGTTCAAACCTGAACTTCTTGACATCCTTAATTTCTTAAACAACCTTACAGGCAATCCCTGGTCTGCCTCAGATAATGAGGAAGTCAAGAAATTGACTGATCAGCTCAGCCTCATTAAAATTTCCTCTTGGGAGGATATGAAAAATGGTTGGAAAACTAACTTAAGACCAACAGCAAAGGAAATAAAAGGAGTTGTATTTCCTGACCCTCCACCTGAAAATATCCTTCTGCAGCAAAGCAGAGGACTACCTGATCCCTCAAATCCTGCCCTAGACAGGGTCCTTAAAACTTATGGGAAAGGAAATCCTCTGGCCTCCCCTGAGGAAGTAAATTCAAGGTATGAAAAGAAGAGAGACTATCCTGCCTTTATCAGGTTTGATGGAGATCGCAATCAAGATGAAAACCTTGACAGTATTTGGGAAACCTTCAGAACCATTCATGAGGCTCCCACTTTTCAAATTAAACCTGAGAAAAGAATCAGTCTCCTCAGATCACACCTGACTGGTGAAGCTAAATACATTACCTCAATGTTCCAAGGAAGACAGAAAGAGGAGGACTACATACCCCTGGTTGAGTATCTGTTCAAAAAATATGGAAAAATCTCCTCTTCTGCCCAAAGGCTGTACAGAGAACTGGAGAAATTGATCCCTAGAGATGAAACCCTATATGGGGCTGCAGAGTATGCTGACTTGGCAACCAATCTCATTGGGAAACTAATAAAGATAGAACCTGATCCTAAATCAGTTGAACTGAGAGTTTGGCCAATCATCCAAGCTAGATTGACAGCTCACATGATGATTGACAATATAATGGCGAAAGCCCCTTACTCTGAGCAGCTAAAATGGGAAACAAATCCCAAAAGTAAATACTGGTGGCTGAGAATTTGCCTAATGGACCTTGCAGACAGGGAGGCTCCTATCTCCACCAGAATAATCTCCTCCTACAAAACTGGAGTGAAGATTCAGAAAAGAAAGAGATCAGAATCCCCTGAAAAGGAAGAAGAATCTCCTAAAAAACATAAAGCCTACTCAGAACCTAAATAGGAAAAACCAAGGTTCTCCAATGCACCTAAATATTCCAAACCTGATCAAACTAAATTTACCCCCAGAAATGGGAAAACATTTGAAAAAAGAAGTTGGAAGTGTGTCTTTTGTGACCAAGGCCATTCACCCCTGTTTTGCAAAGTACTTACCTTGGAGAACAAAAATAAAGTTATAAGGGAAAAGAGGCTCTGCTATAACTGTCTCAGAGACAACCATAGCATTCGTGATTGTCCTAACAAAAGAAGGTGCATCACTTGCAGTGAAAAGCACCACACTTCCATTTGCCCCAAAACTGGGGGACTGTTTACCAAAACCTCTGATAACCAATCAAATCCTAAGGTTGAATCTCCTGTTCAGGATAATCTTTTGAAAGAGTTGGATGAACTCAGACAAAAGTTCAATGAGAGAGAGCTCAAGCCCTCCATCAAAACTGACCCCCAGAATGAGTCCCAATCTAAGTGACATAAAACCGTGAGAGTGAATGTTCCAACCAATCCACTATCCAATTCCTTCCTTGAAACAGCTGAGGTTAAAGTGTATCCTTCAGGTCAAAAGGCTTTTGCCCTATTGGACACTGGAGCCCAGACTACCCTGATTACTGAAAAGTGTGTCAAGAGACTCAATTTGTCTCCACATGCAACTGACTGTAATTATATAATTCAGGGAGTAAATGAATTGGGAGAATGTTTGGAAACAAACAAAGTCGTTCACCTCACCCTCGGAAACAGAAGTGGCAAGGGC